>CM071959.1:13412500-13450000 GCA_036784905.1 Acrossocheilus fasciatus | reverse complement strand
CTTGCATAAATACGCCACAAAAATAATATTATTAATAATATTTGTGGCATGTTGTTATTATTTGTCAGTTAAAAATAGTAGCCACTATTATTATTGTTGCTGTTGTTAACAACAAGAAATAATCCGTAATAATAATAGCAATAGTAATAAATTATAATAATAAATGTGCTACAAATAATATTTTTACTAATTTAAAAAACTAAAGATGCCACAAAATTATAAATTATCATTATCATTATTTTTAATAATACTAGTAAAAGCATTTCAGATGAAATGTCTTAAAAATGTCATGCTTACCTAAATGCCTCAGAATATTAATAAAAATAATAAATTATGGTTGTTGTTGTTAAAAAAGTATTATTATTATCATCATTTTTAATAACAATAATAATAAAAGCATTTAAGTTGAAATGTCTCAAATATAATGCTTGCCTAAATATGCCTCAAAATATTAATAATATTATTATTAATGGCATATTTTTACTATTTGTTGTTATTGTTCTTAATAATGTTATTTTATTATAAATAGCTATTGTTATTGTTAATAACAAATACTAATAAATATGCCACAAATATTATTATCATTCAAATATCATCAAATATTTTTAATAATGATAATAATATATTTGTAGGAAATGTTTATTACTTAATTATTCATTATTAATAATAATAATAGGCATTAATCATCATTAGCAGCAGCATCATCTACTATTCATAGATCTTTTCCTTATTTTTCCTTTCTTTAGAATCATCTTTAAAAAGTCATCTCTGAGTTTTATCCGTGTCCACAAAAGTAATCGATTACCCTCCTCGTAGCTCCTGCTCAAAAACTTCCTCTGGTAGATTCTGTGTGAGGTGTACACAGCACCAGGACTAATTTCGTCTGGGAAGTTGGCCAGAGTTTGAGAAAAAGCGCGCATTAGTCGCTTCCAAAAGCACATTAGCCGGAATTATACCCAAACATTCGTGAGTAACTCGGCAGACGCTGCATTTTATTGAAAAAATATTGCTTACAGAGAAAGATAAATAAAGATGGCCTGTTTAGCTTGCAGAAGCAATAAGAGCTTAGCGGCCTTGGGCGTCTGCTCTCTGACTCTCTCTATAGAGTTATCATCAGTGCCGTTCACACTCACACACACAGCCGTCCTTTCCTCCCCGGAGCATCCAGCGTTAACACAACGCCTAGTCTGTCAGATTGCCATTGATTTTTCCCACAGTGCATTGCTACGAGGTGCAGTTTTGATTTTTGTTCGGCTTTTCTGTTAGAGCCCCGAGCGGCAGCGGCCTGATCGATAACGCGCTTTAAGCTCCAAGTGCCCTCGACGCACAAACAAGCCCGCTGTCGTACACGCAAAACATTGTTACGGGGAAACCTTCGTGCGCGTTTGCCGTTTCCTAGCATTAGCATGTGTTTTGGCGTGTACGCGTTGACTTATCGACGCCCAAGGTCCAGTAAGGAAGCTTCCCGCTCTGGTAGCGCGAGGTTATCGTCCGTGTCGTGACCCTTGAGATACAGGATAATTATCGTCCGGCTCTGTTGAGGAGGGAAGAACGGATTGATTGGGTTTTCTCCAGAGAGCACGAGGCTAAAAACAGCCGCATGCTGAAATGCCAGCGCTTGGGCTTGGGCCTCGCGTTCCCAGCGTTGATCGTTCACTCGTGATTTCCTCTCCAGCTTTAATCCTGCTGAACACCTGGAGTCCTTCACCACGGCGGTCTGCTGGAATAAAGGGAATTACGCTTCCTAGAGTTTCCCGACGGGCTATTCTGAGCGCTTTCATGTAGCGGTTCAATAAAACAACAGGACTAAAAATGATCTACACACAGCAACAACACTGTTAAGACACTCTCCAGACTCTCTCTGGGTGGTGGAGACTTTCAAGTGCTGTATTCTTTAAAAGATAGACTCAGACTTGGATTAATATCAGTATTCGTCGATTATCAGTAGTTTCAATTCTTTTTGAATATTGCGTTCAACAGGAAACAACAGTGTCAATTTAAGTTTAACTGTTAGATATATCGGTAACACTTTACAATAAGGTTCATTAGTTAACATTAGTTAACAACATTAGTAAACATGAACTAAGAATGAATACTTCTAAAGCATTTATTAATCTTAGTTAATGTTAATTTCAGCATTTACTAATGCATTATTAAACTCACAAGTTGTTTGTTAACATTAGTTAATGCACTGTGAACTAACATGAATAAACAATAAACAACTGTATTTTCATTAACAAAGATTAATAAATAGTGTAATAAATGCATTGTTCATTGTTTGTTCATGTTAGTTAATACGTTAAATAATGTTAACAGATGACACCTTATTGTAAAGTGTTACCGATATATCATATAGCCCAAAACCACTTATATATATATAACTAATAATAATAATAAAACAATTTATAAAATTATTTAAGTTGTGGTGGTATTTTATTCAGTATTTGTAATAAATTGATGCAAATACAAATTTTTGATATGAGTAATTTTATGAAAAATAAAAAAAATTATTAATAACAAATAGTGTTGTTTTTTTTTAGTTATTTTTTTATACAATTTTAGTTTTGTTCTAAAAAGCAGCAAATCAGTAAATAAAATAAAACCGTTCTGCATATCGGTTATTGGACACGTATATTGGCATATAAATAATCTGTATTGTATCAGTCATGAGAGAAATATTTGAAGATCTATTTGATTTGTCTGACATTGTCTGTGTTTGCATGTTGTAGCTGAATGAAATGATTCAGAGTCCCGTTGAAGGACATTTCTGGCAGGTGGACCACATTAACCCCGTGTACAGAGGAGGAGGACAGTGTTCCCTCGAGAACCTTCAAACCCTTTGTACCGTCTGCCATCGGATGGTACAGTATTTCATCCACACACACACACACACACACACACACAAATGCATATTTGGAATTTATTTTGTATTTATGTAATTTATTTTAAAATAAAAACATTTTAATATATATAAATATTTTAAACAGTTTTTAAACAACAATAATAATATTTACTATATAGTTTTATTTTTATTAGTTTGAAACATTTTAAATGCATTATAAATATAAGTATTGTTTTATTTATATAAATATAATATAATAATAATAATAAAGTATATTGTTTTATTTTATTATTTTTAATGATTAAAACATTAAATGGTTGTTGTTTTTGTTTTAATTAAAATACTACTGTTGTTGTTGTTATTTTATTTATTATTAACTGATTTTATTCATTATTAAATTTATTACTATTTTCTTTTATTTATTATTATTATTATTTAATTTCGTTTAATATACAGTGTTTAAAATAAAGTCAGAATTTAATTACCATTATTTAATTTTGACATTTATATTCAGCATTTAATTTGAATATGCAACACATTTGTAGTATTTCGTGGTGAATCTGTGGTGGGTTTGTTTTGCAGAGGACCGCACAGCAAGCCAAAGACAGAAGTCAGATGAAACGAGACCAAGCCGCCTCCAAACTGGCCTCTGACATCACGCGATTCTTCGTCAAGAAATGAGCCGTTCAGTCTACAGCTATTAAAAACACATATTCAGAGCTGTTGCCTTGGAAATGACCCGCCTGTGTTTTCCATGTCAGAGGCGTTATTTACCAACATCTGCAGCGTTTGAGGATTGTAATTTAGCCGATTGGGTAGCTGTTTTTAATCACTGCTCTCAGCAAGAGACAAAATAACTTTTATATTCAATGTGTTCAACCATAAATTAAATAAAGTCACTAAATAAACATGCTACATTCACATTCAGTCGTCATGTTCTGCATTTAAACAAAAAGAGTTCATTTTATTCTGCGTGTAAAACTAACTCTTTGGATGGTGAACTATGTGTTGCAGGTTTAACACGAGCGCCTCAGGATGTGTTGGCGTGAGATGTTTCCAGTGTCTGCTGGGTTTTTTGGGTCAGTGCAGAGATAGGAGGCTGTGTGGAGCAGCAGTCAGGCAGGACAGGATGTTCACTTTCACCAGTGTCTATAGAGCGTGATAAAGCTTATCTCTCCTACACGAGAGACACTGAGAGGCAGATTGGCACGAGATGCAGGGTAGGTTATTCTTATACTGCTGAATACAATGTACAAGACACAGGGATGTTCGTTGCATGCACATTTGAGACAGCTTCACGTTTGATTTGATTCATGGTGTCGTTTTATACTATCTTGATAGTGTTTCGAATGTGATCAAATTCAACTGGAGAGAAACATTACCCAACTAAATAAGTCAAATAAAAGCGTTCTCTTTTCCATGCTTACGTACTTAAAATAAATAAAAACAATAGTAATCATAAAAAATAATAATGAATATTTTATTATATTATATATATAAATAAATCTAACCTTTAGATTACAAAATTTACAAAAATCTAAATTTAAAATGGGGGGAAATATCATTATGAAATAAATGTTTTTCTCTCTTTTATTCAATACTTTTTGAAACCTCCATTTGCCAGTTTAACAGCTCTAAATTTTCTCCTATAATACCTGGAACCCTCTTCCAGGCAGTTTCGTAACATTTTATGTTGATTGGAAATTCTTAATTATTGCCCTGATGGTGTAAATGGAAATTTTCACTGCTCTAGCTCTTTTCTTAAAGCCACTTCACTAATTTGTGAAGCTCAATTATCTTTTGCTGCACATCAGAAATATATTCTTTGGTTTTTCTCATTGTGATGGATGATTAAGGGAATTTGGTTTTCACAGAAAGCCATGGCTGGATAATTTCATGTTCATAATCACCCTGGAGTGCTCAAAATTGTGAATATGAATGGAAATATACTTCAGAGATATTTTACTCATAAAAATTTCTAGTGGTACCAAAAATTGTGTCCAACATGTATTTGAGAAAAACATTTATTTCATAATGATATTTCCCCCCATTTTAAATTCGTATTAACAAAGTTACAAGGTTAGATTTATTTTTTTATTTTTTTAAATAAAAGATCAAAAGGATTAACAATGCAGATTTATTTTCACAGCCTTCTTTGATCATATTTACCAAGGGTACCGACAATTCTGACCACATCTGACACACACACACACACATATATATATATATATATATATATATATATATATATATATATATATTTATATATTTATATATTTATATTAATATTTATATAAATATATATTCATATATTTAAATGCATTATTATACTACCAATAATTACTATACAGTCAGAATTTATAGCTTTCATTTTACATATTACAATATATAACTATATATTCTTATTTATACACATCAAGCTACAGATACATATAGTGAAATTACAACTATATTAAATGTATATAATTTCAGTAAAATGCACATGCAATCTAAAATTTTCATTTTTATAATACATAAATGTATTTTATCATTTTAATTTATACAGATTTTTTTTTAAGTTAATATTTTAAATATCCAGGATTATACATATATATTACTGGTGTTAATTCTATGTATTTACATAAATATAAATAACTATATACTCTGAATTTATCTTTAAATACATATTCCAATTTACAACTATATATTCCAAATGTTTAACTATATATTGTGATATATACATTACAAAGTACATATACATTTAAATAATTAAATTTTATATAATATAAAAATGTTTTTAAATTTATATATTAAAAAATAATATTTGACCCAAATGCCTTAAATAAATAATCCTTAAAAAATAAATAAAGAAATGATCGAGTTTTGTAAAGAAATTAATATTTGTGGGCATCACTTTTTCATCATTTAAACACATTTTTAATTTTAATATACACACACACACACACACATATATATATATATATATATATATATATATATATATATATATTAGTTGAGTATGTAGTCAAATCCTGATTATGTAGTTGTGTATGTCAAATGCCTCTTTGTTAGTGTGTTTGTGTTTGGTCGCATGTGTTCAGTTGTGAAAGGAGAATGTAATCCTTCTTAAGGGTGTCGCAGAAAAGAAATTGCGTTGCAGCAAAACTTTGTGTTATTTTAATCTGTCTCTCCGGAGTAAACTCAATAAAGGCTGGGGGGGGGGAGGCAGAGGGGGGGCAATACTCCCGTCGCCACGGCAACAGACTTGAGTGATGCATATTGCCAAGGAGATGAGGGCATTTTTACAATTCCACTGTCTGTTCACAGCGATGCTGCCAGACAAATTAGCCGCTTAAAACCCGTCTCCCGAACACTCCTCCGCCATCAGCGTCGTTAGCCTCTGACCAAATCACTTGCGCACAAACCAGAGAACGAAGGGAACGTAACGTTCATTTACAATTGAAAATCAGTCCCGTTTTTTGGAGCATTTGTTTGTTTTTATGGAGAACTTCCAAACATTTGATGCATTTTAGGATATGATTAACAGACCAAAGTCGACGGAAACATGGTAATTAGTGTGATATGGCATGTTACTTGCTGTAGACGTAACATTTATTTTAAGACACGTGTAAATTGCATCGGTTGGGTTATGAAAGTACTTGTTTGGATAATAATGATGTTCTGTGACTCGTTCTGCACCTCTGAGTCTAATTTCGTTCAGGTGTGAGATACGCTCGAGCGTACCAGTTAATGAGGCACAACCAAAAACACTTTTTCTGTCTGCCACAGTTTATATAGACACGGCCGTGTGCGTTTATTCTCTCACATCTCGGTTTCATGAGTGGCCAGGCAGTCCTGAATGGACTGGATTCAGAATAACAAGAACACACAAACACGAGCGGCCAATCACGGGTGATTCCCTCGCTTTCCAGTCCTTTGAATTCCTGGTTTTGATCTTTTTCCGTTTTGTTCGCTCTTTACTCCAGCTTCAGAGAAAACGTAGCCTCTGACGTCTGAAACCTTAACAAACCCACACGCCTAAATTTACACTTCACTGATTATGAGGGTGGAAATGCAGCTCTGGCATAGAAAAAAAAATGGATCATAATGGCAACAATAATAAGTATGTTTGATCTCTACTCTTATTTGTCATAATACAAGACGCATGGCAAACTATAACACCCAGCAGGATAGTATGCTGTAATTCAGTGCAAAAAAATAAAAATAAATAACTGACAAACCACTTGCAATCCAGTTTACCAGCTAAATACACTAAAATAGCACAATACCATATGTTTAAATCAAGTTGGCATTTAATATTTTTTTCCATGATTGAACCCAAAAAAGTTATTAAAAAAGTTCCGTACAATATAATTTATATAAATATGCAATTTATTTATTATAATAATGTAATAATTTATATACATTTATAGTAATCCCTCTTTTTAATTAAAAACAAAAATGTATTTTTAAAAATACAATTTTTTTTTCATTATTTATACATATTCAACCTGTTGTATATATATGAAGTATTATATCATATATATTCATTTAAAAAAAAATCCCCCACAAATCAGTTACACACACACATGTGAATTATTTAAATTTTTACATTTCATTTATATATTATATTTTATTTTAAAAAAAAAAATAATGTAAGTTTACACTTTAAATTTATATAAATTATTTCATTAATATATAATATATATTAATCCCCCCACGAATCTGTTTAGTCACTATATGTATTTTATATATACACTGTAATAAAAAGTAAATAAATACATAATGTAGCAGTAATTTTCTGCCAGGACATTATTAATTTTACGGACATTTCCATTAACCCTAAAACAAACAATGCAGCACAAAATTCAAAATACAGGTAAAATGCCATATTAATACAGCACATTGTGCTTTATTTTTACAGGGTTTTATTTTTTATTTTTAGCATTTAAATTTTATTTGTTATATAAAAAATGAATATATATATATATATATATATATATATATATATATACATATAATTACATAATAAACAGAAATTACTATATTTCTGACTATTATTTCATATATCAGGCTGTACACTGTACATGTTTCCTTAAAATCCTACTTCAAAAACTTTCAATGGTTTTCTCACCATTGAAGAGTGTCATCAAAAGTAGCTCTTTCAAGTACTGCAAAACCAGTCGTACACAAGTACAACTACGAAGGACAGGACAGAGCTGACTTTGAAAGAGTGCTTGGGTCACTGAAAAGGGTTGATGTGTCTGATGTCTCACTGTAATAAGGCGCTGCTGTCAATATGCCACGGCCCCGGTGAGTAATGGTCATTACTTCTGTGCCTGTCAAAGAAATCAAAGTTCACACCTGCGGACGTGGACCTACGCGACCACCGGCACGCCTGCGCGACTTTATTACCGACGAGAACAAAAGACCAGCAGCAACACAACAACTTTAATAACGCTGAGACTGAGAGATATTGAGTGGACATCAAATGAAAGCGCGCATCCTGACGGCCCCGGGGGGGATTTCTGGGAGAGGCCGGATTCAAATGACTTTTTGTGTTTCTTGTCGGGCGAACGCAACGAGGGAGAAAAGCGGACTAAACAATAACATGGAAGGTAATAAAGTAGGTGACGTTGAACAGAAGTAGCGCTCCGGGGTAGGAGAGCTGCTAATGTCCGTCAAAAGTCAAAGGATGTGCGAGAAGCCGCTTTTACGTCAGATGGTGGCTGATCTGTACCGTTCACGTCCTTGAATGTGCTTATAGTGTTGTTTTGTGGTGCTAGGTGCAGATGTCAGTCAAGTATTCACCTTATTTTTACAAGCGGCCGCAGACATTTTTTTTTAATTCAAATGTGCGAGGTTTCCTATTGCTCCATTTCCGGCATGAAATGAAAAAAAAAAAAAAAATTAAGTAAAAAAGGTAGCTGTGAATTTTTATCTCAGAATTCTGACTTTTTTTCTTTTTTTTTCAAAATTGTGAGAGATAAACTCAAATTTGTGAGATAAACTCAGAATTCTGACTTTTTTCAGAATTGCAAAAACAAATTTAGAATTGTGAGATATGAACTTGGAATTACGATAAACTCGGGATTGCGAGATACAAACTCAGAATTCTGACATTCTTTGGAATTGTGAGATAAACTTAGAATTACGATAAACAAAATTATGAGCTATAAACTCAGAATTCTATCTTTTTTCAGAATTATGAGATATAAACTCAGAATTACGATATAAACTCAATTGCGAGATATAAACTTAAATATATATTCAGAATTCTACCTTTTTTCCGAATTATATAAACTTTCAAGATATAAACTCAATTCTGACATTTTTCAGAATTGAGATATAAACTCAGAATTCTGAATTGTTTAATTTTTTGAATAATGTTAATTTTTCTGAACTGCGAAATACAAATTTAGAATTGTGAGATATGAACTTAGAATTGCAAGATATAAACTCAGAATTCTAATTTTTTTCAGAATTGTGAGATATAAACTCAATTACAATAAAGCCGGAATTATGAGCTATAAACTAATTTACTTTTTTTCAGAATTGTGAGATATACTCAGAAATACTAGATATAATCAGAATGGCAAGGAATAAGTCAGAATTGTGAGTTTATATATCTTGCACAATCTAAATTTATATCTTGCAATTCTGAATCAAAAAATCTGAATTCTAAGTATATAGCTCATAATTCTGAGTTTGTATCTCACAATTCTGGAAACAAAAAGTTAACAAGATTGCATTCCATAGTTTCCCATGTCAGCTACGTCCAGTTATTTTTGCTATAAAAAAAACAACAATTGTTGATTATGGTGGTATTTGTTATCATGTTATTTTAAATGTATCATCATAATACTTGGTTTTAGTGCAAATTAGCTTGACACTTTACTTCACTTTTCTTACACACTATTTATTTATTCCAGTTTATTTACCTATATCAGCTGAAGGATCAAAAGTCTCGCACACATAAAATAATAGCTTACTTCTGTGTTGAAAAGTAAGATGGCTAGTAACATAGAAACTTATGAAACACTGTAATATGTAAAGAAGTGTGGTGATCTGAAGGATGGTGTCTGTTTCTAAGGGAACGCTGAGCATCTTGGCACAGTCTCAAACTTTTCTCTGTGCATCAAGAATTTGCCCTTTAGCTACTGACTGAAGATCAAGTTATGCGGAGCTAAATTCTCCAGTAGCTTCTTATCTACTATTACTAGCCATTACCTGGAAATGTAGCATTGAAATGAACGACAAGATTAAATTAATTTGGAATAGAGATGCAATGCGATGGTCAATTAGTCTTTCAACAAGTTGATAAGTGGCAATGCTGTAAAGGAAAATAATTTTGCAACTACATTTTGCTGTTTTTTTTGCATCTCACACTATAAGTATTCATATATATATATATATATATATATATGTGTGTATATAGCTACAGTATATTAACTGATCCAGAAACAGCCTTCACTCCCCAATCCCAAACCACTCTGATAATCAGACAATGTTTAGAACTGATCCCAGAACAGCATGACAGGAGAATATTCCCCTCCATCCAATTAATTACAGTAATCACTGCGGAGGGCATCAAGCGTCCCTATAGGCGCCAAGCTAACTGGTAAAACAAGCGATCGAGGAAAAGGCCAGGAACAAAAAGCATTAAAAAGAATGGACGTTGGGTTTTGGGAAGACAGGAACGGCAGGTGTGCAGCCTCTGGTGTTTGGGATGAGGTTTTTTTTGGGAGGGGAAAGGAGATTCGCACGTAATTTGTTCTTCCGATACCTCGTTCCCTGCGTAAACCATTAATCTTCCTTAAACTCCCATGCAGAGGAGAACTCATTAGTTAACCAAAAAACAGGCAAAATTTGCTGTGCTAAGCACATTATCTCTCGCACGCACACACAAACATGGAAATTTGGAGGCCAGTTCTCCCTAAATGAGTTTCTAATGACATCCAGCGCACGGTTGGTAAAGCATCAGTGTTGCGGACGCCAGCGGCCACCCCGAGGAATAAAAAAAGACTGTGAAGTGTTCAAAAACTGCCTAATGGGTGTCATTTGCTAATGTGATTATATTTACAACAGGATGACTGCCGTTTCCTTACAACACTGGTGGTGGTCTCTGTTTATTTTACACGCTCAGATGTTTGTCGCGCGGTGTGCGTGGCGTTTGCTAGATAATGACCAAAAACACAATCAGTCCTATCAGTGGGGATTAGACACGAAAATAAGGCCGTTTATGATTCACGCTACCTGCGGATGCTTAATGGATAAGGCTCCGGCTGTTTCTCTTACGCGGCGTATTATAAATTCACACTTCAATTATGTTTCGCCACAGACCGTATTAGGGGCAGAAAGGACGTTTTTGACAGCTCTGAAGCCCCATGATGGTGCTGAGGTTTCTGTGAGTGGGAAAAAGAATATGATTTTCTATTGATTTATGAAACTGCCACAATAAACGGCTGTTTACTACAAAATGGCCAGCTGAATGCAGACTGCAGCGTTGGAGGGATAATTAAGTGAAGGAATTCACTGACGGTGCTTTTAAGGTGAATATCAGTATTAATATTGCTCATAATTAGGGTAGGGATCAAACCAAAGCTCTAACCCAAAGTTTTTCCATACTTTTTGTGCTACAGATATGAATAAGGCCTCAAATTACATTGTTTGTTAAGACGCGCTATACTTGGGTGAACTTGCAGTTTTCATCAGGTGGATGATGAACCAGTTCAAAAATTCCACCCTGTTCACACCAAAAACGATAAATTAGTATCCACACCAAGCGACGAGAACTTTGTGCATGCCGCTGTTTTATCATCTGTCACTTTAAATGCACATGCCATTTAAAGTTGAGTGGATTCTGATTGGCTGTCAGTTTTTATCCTTCATCAGCTGGAAAAAGTTCTAAAAGTGATTCTTACGATATCGTTTCTCTGTGTCGTTAGTGTTATAGTCGTGGTGTGAACTATCATAGTATTAGAATGATTAATTAAACTTAATAGTTGCCCTCATATTCTCTTATATTACATTTCTAGTGTGAAAATCAAATGATGAATGCCATATCTGAAGACTAGAATATGATAGAGACAGCATTTAAACAAAACCATTTATAACTAAAAACTGATAAATCTTTGTTTTCGGCCGTTCATTTACATGACAACAGCATTTTAGGGGCCTGAAAACGCAAACTTTTGAAAACAGGCTTAAAAGTGCAAGTTTTTGTAAATAGTACCATTATGGTTTTGCGTAAACTATGAAAACATTATTTTTTGAAAATGGAGTCACATGTATGTGTATCTCGTTTTCGGTCTATAGGAATCTGTATGTGCTCAAGTGCGTAGTGTTTCCAACTACAAGCCTAGCATACATAAGTCGTTTTTGTGGATCCATGTCAGCTGGGATTGTTTTGGATGGGCTCTTTTGGCCCAGGACAGATTAACAAGCAAAAGTAAATAAATAAATAACCCAACAAAATCATACTCTTAATGGGCATTTATGTCTTGTTTTCCAGTTGAAATATCTAAAAATCCTTAAAGGGGTCATATAATGGTACATGCACTTTTACAAGTTGATTGTACTGAAATGTGTGTTAGCAGTGCCTGTACACAACCATCATAAAATGATAAAAATCCATCCAGTGTTTTTTTTTTAATCTCCTTATTTGTTTTACCCTGTCTCAAATCAAGCCGTTCGACCGTGTGACGCCACACGGTCGAACGCCCCTCCCACAATGGTTGATTGACAGCAGTGTTTCAACACAGACCTGCCCATGAGCGAGCTGTCAATCATAGTCCGCGCGTCATTGTTGATATAGGCTGAAGCTGTCTATGAGCAGAATGGCGTCTAAGCGATTGTGGTGTTCTGTTCTCGGGTGCAATAATGAACACAGCAGTCATTTTGATGTTCCTAAGTCCGAACCGCTGAAGACACAGTGGCCGAGTTTTGCTTTTGAAGGGAATATTCCCCACGAGCAACGTCAATGTTTTCATGTTTGCGCGAATCATTTTTCACCAGACTGCTTTATAAATGAAGGTCAGTATAAAGCTGGTTTTGCTAAGAAGCTGCTCCTGAAAAAAGAATCGGTACCAACTATTCGTGTTCCTGCTGAACCTCCAGAAGAAGTGAGTGTAATGTTTAATTAACCTTTATATTAATCTTTGCAAATCGCTAGCACGCTTCACGATGTATGTGGCTAATGTTTACATTCAGGGTACATGCATGTTTTCTATTTACAACGTTCTCAATATAATTAATAATCCCACGTTTATAATGAACAAAACGTTATGGTTATTGTGTTATTACAAACTGTGTACACAGGTATTAAAGTTAACATGATAACACTACACTAAGCTTACTTTTGTAGATGGTTTATGTTAAGAAGTAATGTAAAAAATTTAAATAAATAAAAAACAGTTATAAGTGCATGAAAATTACTGGTAACACAATACCTGCAAAATACTGTTTACATCCTGCAAATGCATATGATCCAAGACTATAAATACTCTAATTGATGTTTTTCAATATTATGCCAGAATAAGTTATGTTATCTGATCACATATTTACTGCCATTCTTCAAAATATACCCTCAACTGTTGTCAAGGCAACACTCCACGTGTGTTGTGTCAAAAACGCCCCACAGAACAGAGGGGCGGGGCGAGCAAAGCTCACTAGCATTTAAAAACACACGCACTAAAACGGTGTGCTGAAAACAGAGCTGTTTTTGAGCAGGTAAAATGAGTGTTTTCTTACAATACTAATGAGAATTTTTAATTAAAGTATATTACAAACTTTCAATTTAGACCCTAAAGAATCATATTAGCTTGTACAAAAATGGCATTATATGACCCCTTTAAAACAAGAGAAATTTACTCAGGAAGCAACGCTAACTCAATACATTAAGGGCATACTCCACCCCAAAATGAAAATTGTGTCATTAATCACTTACCCCCATGTCGTTCCAAACATGTGAAAGCTTTGTACGTCTTCAGAACACGAAGATATTTTGGATCAAAACTGGGAGGTTTGTGACTGTCCCGTTGACTGCCAAGTAACTCTCACTGTCGAGGCCCAGAAAAGTATGAAAAGCATCATCAAAATAGTCCATCTGCCATCAGTGGTGTGGTTCAATCTGAATTTAATGAAGCAACAAAAACACTTTTTCTGCACAAAGAAAACAAAACAACGACTTTATTCAACAATTCGTCTCCTCTGGTTCAGCGCCATTTTGGAGAATATCCGCTGGACGCAAGTAGCGTACGCTCTTCTGTGTCTTCTACGTTTGTTTACGCTTTGATTTGAATGAAAACTGCGTATCCGGTATGCGGCTGACACAGAAGAGCGTACGCTGCTTATGTCCAGCGGATATTCTCCAGAATGGCGTTATGCTGAACCATTGTTGAATAAAGTCGTTGTTTTGTTTTCTTTGCGCAGAAAAAGTGTTTCAATGCTTAATTAAATTCAGATTGAACCACTGATGGCAGATGGACTATTTTGACTATGCTTTTCATACTTTTCTGGGCCTCGACAGTGATAATTACTTGGCATCCAAAATATCTTAAATTGTGTCCCCAAGACGAATGAAGCTTTTACGGGTTTGGAACGACATGGGGGTAAGTGATTAATGACAAAAAGTTCATTTTGGGGTAGAGTAACCTTTTAAGGCTTGTTTTCTGAGAATGTCTTTAATACAAGGTTTCTCACTTGTTTTAAGTATAAACAAGTTAATGAAAGTGGGGGAAAAAGACAAAATACACTCAAAGATACAATCATTGGACAGGAGTGACACGTTGATCAACAGCAAGTAGGACGCTGCAGTGATGAAGTATTTTAGTAGGCAAATCCTCATGCATCGCCCTGGTTCCCTCAACTAAAACTCAATTGCATATTTTCATTGGCTTTTGGACTATTGCAGAAAACATGCTCTTTGACTAACAAAAGTTTATGATTCTTACACATTTTTTTTCATTGTGATAATCTTCACAAACCAACACAAATTTTATGAATTTTGACTTTGTGACGAAGGAATTGGAACTGTTATAACTCGTTTGGCCTACAAAAATACCCCATCTTTACCTTGTATTTCTGACTTGCTCCACACGCTCCTGCTACTTCTGACAACAGAACAGATGGCTTGGGAATGTTGACTTTGGTACATCCTGTTTACACCAAAACAAAAATTGATTTGTCTATTCAGACACACCCAGTGTAGACACGGTATTAATATCTTATGAAGTATTGCTTCTCTAGTAAATTTATTTGTTTTGGGGTTTTTTTGCCTTTTATTTGATAGGACAGTAGTTAGACAGGAAACGAAGTTGGAGAGAGAGAGAGAGAGAGAGAGAGAGGAGGGACAGGATCGGGAAAGGAGCCGGGACTCGAAAACGGGACACCCGAAGCGCAACGGCACTACATGTCGTATCGGTGCTGACAAATTTATTTGTTTTCAAGTACGTCTAGATTTTTGATTTTGAAAACATGACAAAAAAGACTAATATGCAGGGTGATTCGGTTCAAAATGTATTGTTATGCTGGTTGAGAAGTCTCTAAATTTATTTATATCGTCTGTGGAAGGCATAGGACCATAAAATATTTGTCCAATCATGTTCCTTGGTCCAAAGACTACGATAGGCTGTCCTACCTGCCTGTCACCGTAAGTATTTGCACCGTTTCCCGAACATAATTCATCATCAGCATGTCCCATTACACTATTGCAGACCGAGCGAAAATGGAAGGCGTTATTATTGTAATATATAATGCGCTTTGTACTGTGACGTTTTCTCACTCATCAACGCCGTCTCTCATCGTGTTGCTGGTTAGCGTCTGGTCTGCCTGTGTGCGTTCATGTGTTTTGGAGGAGGCGTGGCTTTGGAGAGTGATTTGCAGGGAGGGTGGGATCTTATGCTTTCAAAGCTAGCTTGCTATTGCTTGACTCTTTAAAATCACCTACACTATAGCGCCCTCATGTTTTCTTCAACAAAACATGTTTAGGAACATTTTACATACAGCGGTCTACACCTTTAAGATGGCAGCCATTTTGAGACCACATGACCAGCCACGTCTCACAATAAAAACAAACTTTAGATGTACTTACC
Source organism: Acrossocheilus fasciatus (assembly GCA_036784905.1). NCBI lineage: Eukaryota > Metazoa > Chordata > Actinopteri > Cypriniformes > Cyprinidae > Acrossocheilus > Acrossocheilus fasciatus. The sequence continues at coordinate 13,434,085 of CM071959.1, read as the reverse complement.
TAATTTTCTAGAGCACATCAACTTGTGTTGCACGCTGGTCAATCAAGTCATATCATCAAATGTGATCCAGAGCTGTAGGGGGCAGCAGAGAGGCCAATGCTGTAGTACCAGGTAATAAAGATTATTAATGTTTAATTTACTTATTATAAATAAAAACAAATAAAACAGTTCATGGTAGCCTTTGACTTCCATTGTATGGAAAAAAAATACTATGGAAGTCAGTGGCTACCACCAACTTTTCTGGTTACCAACATTCTTCAAAATATCTTTGTGTTTAGAAGAGGAAAACAAAAAAACACATACAGGTTTGGAACAACATGAAGGTGAGTAAATGACAGAATTTGTACTTTTATATGAACTATCCAAGTACCAGATGTGCCTCAACCCTAGTGGAAAAGTTTAGAGTTTTCCAGCTTATTGAGTTCTTGATGTTCTGTGGTTGAGCACATCACACATGTACCTTCTTCTCTCCTAAAAGTGTTCGCTTTAGTTTTGTTTCACACTCAGAATTAGCTTGAGCGTCATCGCAGCTGTTTCGGGGTTCAAACCCCCCTGAGTCGTCGCTGTGGGAGGGATGCGGCTCTCCGCAGAGCACTAGATGAACTAAATGGGTCAGTCTCTTAGCCATAATTAGTTCAAACGTCAAAGTCTCTGAATTATGGATGAGACAGGAAGTCAATCAAAAAATTTTGGAAGTTTTACCACCTTTTTTTTTTTTTTTTTTTAAATAGGAGAATCCATGACCTGATTTGACCAAACTCTGCACACCACGGTCAGTACAAACATCTGACAGGTTTACATATGTAGCATAATAAGAATTAATTGCATTTTCATGGCATACACTGAAAAATAACTGGTGTAGAAACAACTTTCAATCAAAACTTTATTAATTACACTTTGAATTTTTAGAGAGAGAAATATTAGTTTTCTTTCATCACAAGTGAACATAATTTCACTACAATTTTGGTTTGACATTGCCATTTTTATTAAGTCCTACACACAGAAAAATAAGGGTTTAAAATTTTACCTTTTTGGGTACAACAGCTTGTCCCTGGAGCAGTATTTGTACCTTTTTTACCCCAATAGGTACATATTAGTAGCTTTAGAGTAGTAATACGTACCCTTAAGGTACTAATATGTACCTATTAGGGGTAAAAAAGGTACAAATATTTACTTATTTTTCTGTGTGTATGGTGCTGCACTAACTTCGAACATGAAAAACTGACTGATTAATAAATATTCCAGGTTCTTCTGTAATATTTTGCATAAATATTATTTTCATTGGTAATGAATTTACGTTTTTCCAGGGTCCTCAATGTGACTTTTCATTACGTTTTTTGTAAAAAAAAATTAAAAAAATCGATTTAAATACAAAAGCCTGTTCCTGCACCTTGCAGGAAGTGACATTTCAACAGGAAAACTCTAGGTGTTAATGGATTTAAAACAACTGTTTGTAGCTGTGACTTAGGTATGGAAGTGTGTGTATGTATTTAGTCTCGTCTCATAATTTGGATGTTGTTTCTCGCCATTCTGAGAAAAGAAAAAAAGAGAGATGTTAACTTGAAAGTATGAGGGAAAAAGTCAGAATTCTGAGTTTCTCTGACTTTTTTTCCCTCAGAATTCTGAATTCCGAGGTGAAAAACAAGTGCACTTCCATAATGTACTTAAAGTGCTCTATTTTCACGCACTAATTTTGTAGTTAATACACTAAAAATGATCCGTTAGCACTTCTAAAGATAAACTTAAGATCATCTAAGTGTACTCAACTGTGCTATTTTGAGACACCATGACTAAATTGCGCTTTTAACATGCTATCTCTGTATTTAAAAATGTATTTATTTACCACTTGTAGTACACTTGAACCCATCTTTCATTCACTAGTACACTCAAGTGTACTTCAAGTGGTAGCTAAATATATTTTTTAAATACAAAGATAGTATGTTAAAAATGTATTTTAGTTCATATTCATGGTATGAATGTAATCTCGCAATTGACTTTTTTCGGAATTATTAGATAAAAATTCACAATTACCAATTTTAGCTGTTGTGGAAACAAACAAGTCAGAATTGCGAGATGTAAACTCAGAAGTTTAATGTGATGAAATCCGTCCTTGCATTTCCCTCCTGATACGTTTCCCCTCTCCCACGATCTGCTCGGCAAACACAGCTAATAGAAATCATTACCTGGCCCACCACATACAATCTACAAGCCATTACTACCAATCTGTGTCTGAACGACAGCGCGGGTCTGGGGAACAGCCAGTCTATCACTCACCCGCCGGCTCCAGGCTAACAAGTTGTTAGCTGACGTGTTAAGAAACATTGTGATTGATTGTTTTTGAATCATTTCATGTGTTATGAACCCAAGCTGCATATATGTGTGTATTTGTACTTGATTAGTCCAGCTGACCATGTGCAAATCATTTTTTTTTTTTGTATGTGTGTCTGCATGAGTGAACCTTATGAAAACATGTACTGTTCATATTTCTCCACAAAAATCAAAGAAATAAAATAAGACTGTATATTTTGCATTAAAAAATTAAGCTTGTTAGTCCATTATGGCAATCAAGCATAAATACAAATACAGTATTTTGAAAATACATTTGAAATTGGTCATCCAGTAAAGTAACGCTATTAAAGGCCTGTTTACACCAAGAACGATAATTATAAAAATAACTATATTAGTGTATTCTAAGTGTCATCTGTCACTTTAAATGCTCAAGCTCTGTAAAGCAGAAATGATTCTGATTGGCTGTCAATATTTTTATCATTCATCATTTTTTGTGCTGTTATGGTTATAGTTGTGGCGTGCTATCTGCTATTCATTTAGGATGTGCTCACAGGGGATCTGATCCATGCTTGAGCGCGATTGACCCCCAAAGTTCAGTTCATTTCACAAGTGTGACGTACCATGTCCGGTGTGGTTCGTTTAACCATGCCCTGTCCCGCTTGAAGAGGTGGCTCGTGTGCGGTACACATGTAGTGTGATCGCTAACCACGCTGGAGCATGGAACAGTTCATTTACTATTTTTGTATGTGCTATTGATATAATTATGACAGCAAAAATCTTTATTACCACTTGGATATCACACTTTTCAATCAATTTAATTTCAAGTACATTTAGATTTATAATGGGTCTGGTTCTCTTCTTATTGATGAACAGGTATTGTCGTTTGTGAGTAAAACTGCAAATTCCACCATTAACCTCTGTAATAATCCTCTGATATCTGTCTGTTAGTGAAAGGACAATTGCGCTTGGGCTTTAGTACAAGGCAGCTGTGCCTAGTGTGAGTATACCCTTAGAACGATTATTGCAACGTCCTTTTCCCAAGATAACAGCTCTGAGTTTTCTCCTGTAATTCCTGAAGAGTTTGGAGAACACCTGATGAGAGATCAGAGACCATTTTCTTCATCCAGAATCTCTCCAGATCCTTCAGATTCACAGCTCCATGTTAGTACTACTTCTCTTCAGTTCACCCACTCATTATGGGTTCAGGTCAGAGGACTGGTACAAGATGTTCAGGACCTCCAGCAGAAAAACAGGCCCACAACATTAAAGATCCAGCAGTATATTTAACCGTGGACATGGGGTACTTTTTTATCCCTGTTTGTACTAAAGTCATCTGGTGGGTGTGCTGCCAAAAAGCTTTTTTCGGTTTTATCTGATCATGAAACCAGTGCCATTTGAAGTTCCAGTCGTGTCTGATAACTGAATATGCTGGAGTTTGTTTTTGGATGAGCGAGGATAATTTTTCTTGAAACCCTCCCAAACAACATGTGGTGATGTAGGTGCTGTTTGACAAATTTTTTTTAAGGTTTTCTGACCGCGAGACTCAGCTATTTTCTGCAATTCTCCAGCTGTGATCCTCGGAGAGTCTTTATCCACTCAAACTCTCCTTCTCACCGTGCATTAGAACGATATAGACACACATCCTCTTCCAGGCAGATTTGTAACATCTTTAGTTGATTAGAACTTCTTAATTATTACCCTGATGGTGGAAATGGGGATTTTCAATGCTTTAACTCTTTTCTTACAGCCACTTTCTTTATTGTGAAGCTCAACAGTCTTGTTCTGCACATCAGAACTATATTCTTTGGTTTTACTCCTTATGATGGATGATTAAGGAAATTTGGCGTTTGTGTTCCTCATATTTATAATCCTGTTGAACTGGAAGTCATGGCTGGACAATTTCATGCTCCTAGTCACCCTGGTGTGATGATAAATGTAAATATGAATGGGAATATAGATATTTTACTCATAAGAATTTCTAGGGGTGCCAATAATTGTGGCCAGCATTCATTGGAGAAAAACATTTCATTGTGAGATTTCAATTGTTTTACTTCAATGATAGGTTAGAATTTTTTTTGAGTGAAAGATCAAAAGGATAAACAATGCAGATTTATTTTCACAGCCGCCTTTGCTCGTATTATCAAGGGTGCCAATATTAGTGGAGTACACACATAGAAAGCTGCTTATTACAAATTTTATCCATGTTTCTTTATCGCTCTGTGTCAATAGCTCCTGCTCACTAAAAGCTCCACAGATATATTTCCATACCACGACAATATAGAAAAAGTTCAATCGATGTACACTTTATATCATCGCCAACATATATATTGTTATATCGCCATAGCAAGCAGTAATGATCAAAGTTTAATGAACCCATTTGACTAGCTAGTTGATAAAACCAAATCTGACCAGGTATGCTTTATTTCCCCCCCACAAAAGTAAGATCACCTTGTTTTAATGTTAAAGTTGTGCACATAGTAGTGCAATAACCATTTCAAGCATTTTGTATGGTTTATACACAGCAAAACAGCATGTATTTGACTGAAAATCCAGAATCATCAACAAGCTAACTATAAAGATAGCACTGTGAATGATGACATTGGAAGTAGGAAATTTTGATAGCATACGAAGGCAGTATTATTCCTTATTTCCTTTCAGGAATCCAGAAAATTTCATTACCCAATTCTAGATGGCGTCATACAGCTGCAGCTCACATGCATGAAAGTGGCATGTTTGAGGTTTGAACTAGTTGATACAGGAAATCAGCAGTCTAATAAAGAGGCTGACTGGCAAAAAGTATTTTATGTATTTTGAAAATACAAAAATACTAAGATTAAATGCATTTAAATACAAAATACATTCGATTTTTTTCAAAGGTATTTAAATACATAATAGTATTTTGTGTTTAAAATATGTATTTTAAAAACATGTATTTGAAATATTGCCCATCCCTGCAATCAAGCACATTGTTTTTGTTTTTTTAATGTTTACTTATATTTTTCTCTTTTTTTAATCACTGTAAAGCATCCGTGTATTACAGTAAGAAAAAACTTTATTTGAAAATGAATGAACGACATTATAGCAAATAATACCTTGTGTAAATGAAATTGTCAAAATTAAAAAAAAAAAAAAAAAAATCTTTGGTAATATGGCAGAATTTTTTCCTTTAAAAACATTTTTAGTTTTCTAATATTGTTTTTGTATAATGCTGTCAAACTAATAATTGTGATTAATCACATCTAAAATAAAAAGTTTTTGTTTACATAATGTGTGTACTGTGTATATTTATGTATACATAAATACACACACGTGCATGTATATTTTTAAGAAAAATATGTTTTGTTCATATATTAAATATATATATATATATATATATAAATTATATAGACATGAATATATACATGTAAATATTTTCAAAATGTATACTGTGTGTATTTATATATACATAAATATACACAGTACAAATATAAGCAAAAAACTTTAATAATTAATGATTTAAGTAATTACTAATTTTCTAATATTGTTTTTGTATTAAAGAGAATACTGTAAAATGTACTTTTTTTTACAATTATTTTTAGATATTTTACCCTTTAAATGCAGTTTTCTATTTATGCACATGTATTATTTTTTAATTAGCATACATTTAAAGCAGTAAAATGTGCATTTTTTACACACACACACACACACACACACACACACACACACACACAATTGTGGGGAGTTTCCATAGACTTTTATTACTTTTATACTGGCCAAACTATATTTTTTTTTATCCCCTAACCCGACCCAACCCTAAACCTACCCCTTACAGAAAACCTGTTTGCATTGTTACACTTTCAAATAAATATAATTTACTATTTTTAATTTAAAAAAAATGGCCATCGTGGGGACCGCAGGCCGGTCAAAAATTTCAGGTTTTATTATCCAATGTAGCATAAACAAGTACACACACACACACAAATAAATAAGTGAATGAATTTAAATACTGTAGCATTTAAAAGCATCATAACTGTATGGCAACACAATTATGTATAAATATTTTTTTATATATACAACTGATTATTTTATTTGTTTAACTTTTGTCTTATATTGCAGTATTGAGAATTGTGGGTGAGGCAACGGTGTTAGCTTCAGTAATTGTGATATTTTGGCAGAAACTATTGTTACCATGGTAATTCCTATCAGAGTACCGACAAAAAAATTATTGAGTGGGACTGCAGATCCGGAATAGTTTTCAACCCGTCTCCGATGGTTGATTCAGCAGGGACAAACAGCGAAAACTGAGCTCGGATCAGCATATTGGCTCTAATATACTGGTTAAATATGAGCTCAGTAGGTCCCAGAGCAAAGCTATGATTAAATCAGCGTCCACGGAGAGGCTGCGTTTTCACACAAATCTGATTTCCTCCCTCCAACTCGCCTTTTTCCGCATCGCCGGGGCAAGAAAACCACCAAGATTGTGAGAAGATTATCTCAAACCTCATTCCTAAACAAAACTCCGCTTGAAAAGTTCAAATCTCAAGAGGAGAGCCTCGCGAAAGCCTTCCAAGACATATGAGAAAAATGACGGCCGTGGATCCAACTCCGTCTAAACTCAATATAGACTCTTATTTTAGAGAAACTGCTAAAATGATGAACAACAACGCGTTCCTCGAGCCGTTCTGTCACATGACGCAATGTACCAAATTTATCATAATTCTTCGGCGGTGCGGAACGTGACATATTTACGTTTTATTTCCGAAGACGGAGTAATAATTTGTTTCTTTTTACAGTCTGAAATCTCGCCGTACTGTCACTAAACTGTCTTGTTACATATCAAAACTAGTTTTTAGACTTCAGAATTGACATAAATGGTTTTAAATTGCAGTGTTACGCAATTTAAGAGTACTTAAGGTCAGGAACCGCGAAAACACGGTCTCGGTCTGACAGAAGAAGAGAAAGACGTTAAAATTTCTACTCTGCCTTCCATTAGGAAGAACATAAGAAACCGTTTTCAATGGAGCTGTCAGTCAAAATCTATCTGCAGAGGGTATTATGAACATAACAAGAGCTGAGCAAGTTGTCCAGCACTACCACACTTGCACACACTCACACACAGTGACTTTACAGACATATAAACACACACACACACACATTCCCGCTTTCATTCAAGGAACCTTGACAGCTCAATATTGTACTGAAATGTCCCCATCTCCATTCATCCACAAAGGAAGGAAGGAAAGGTGAGGGGAAGGAGGAAGGAAATGAGAAAGGAAAAGGAAGGGAAGCATGGAAATGAAAGCCAGGAGAAGCTAAAACTGAGATGAGACGAAATTCAAATGAGCTTTTCTTAAAGAGCCCATCAAATGACTTGAAGTGCAGTTTCCTTTTTTGGACATTTGAGATGATTACAAACAGGAAGTTGGAAGGAAAATCTTAAAGCACTTTTTTTTCCTTTTTTTACATAACATCCATAAACTTTGTGTGAGGAACAACTAAACTATTTGTTAGTGGGAGGGACGTTTCTCTTTCAAGAGATAATTTGTTTGGTCAAATGTTTAAGTGAAAAGCGATTCCTTGATCTTTTCGATTTGTTTTCATGGGAAAAGGAAAATTCTGACTGTGTATCTTTATAAGTTAGTTCCTCTGTCAACATTAGGTGTTGTTTTAGCAGTTGTTAAAACAACTTTTCGCAGCTAATGAACGATAAAAACAAATGGAATCCACCAACAAGAAGCTTGAGCTAATGCTATATATGGATGCTAATATAGCTATTATAGTTATTGTTTGGGAAGAACGTCCTTTGAAGGCCACAAGCCCTTGATTTAATTAATAACAGTTTTAAGTAATAAATGTTCCTAGAATTATTGTGCGCAACTGAATGTTATTGTAAAGAAAACTATCGGAATGTTTTCGTAACAAAATTCACAAACTTTGACTACCTGTGAAACAACTATCCTGCTAATTTAAAATAGTAGTTTTTATTATTGACTGGTTTTACTGTGCGCAACTGAATGAATGTTATGGTAAAGAAAACGAAACAAAAGAATGTTTTTCGTAACAAAATACACCAACTTTTTGATTCAAATATAATCAAGGCTCTGTTGGTGAGGAAGATTTGTTAGCTACTTTTCACAATCCAATCAAATCCTAGTGGCCAACAGTTAGTATTCTCCAAGTGTACTGACCTCTTTAAATCCCCAAATGTGCAAAACTTTTCTCAGGTTAGCTAATAAGCAGACAGGAAGCACTTGCCCTACAGGAGGAGTGAGTTATATGTGTGTAAGATGAGGAAAATTACATTTTGAAGTTAGAAGCAGATGCTGACGGAAGATAGTGTGTCAAAACACCTGGTTTATTACCAAACGACTACACTGGCATTCAAAAAACACTGGCATTCTTCATAAACCAGATCAGTCTCTCATGGGAAACAAGGTGGTTTTTTGATGTCTGCGTCGGTTTGATCAGACCACATATATCTGAACTACGGGATGCTAGATGCGCATAACTCAAGAGCACCATCTGGTGGTCAGGAGAGGAAATGCACTTGTTCTACTGAGGGCTGCTGCTGAGTTTAACACAATGGATATTTTCAAAATGGAAAACTACCACACTATTATGTAGTACGCGTGTTTTCTCTATGTATGAAAAAAATGACTATATGCAGTTGCTAAAGTGTGCAGTACGCAAAAAAATGCAATTGAAGTAGCCTACTGATCGCTTCCCTCAGCAAAATTTTGTATGCTTATATTGCAGTTTAAACATGTCAGTTTTGAGCCCCTTCTGTGGTTTGGGACGAGGAAAGCCGGCAGGATATGACATCATGATTTAACCTGCTGTTTTACTGGGACTGCAATCTTCCAGCAGATATGCTGATCTTCAAAACGTTGTTCATAGGGAGCTGTGTAAGCATATGGCTTCCATAGAGTAACAAAACCTGCAGTTTTTTGAATGAGCAAGGTGATATTTTCTTTTACTCAACTAGCTTTTTCTCAAGAAAATCAGACATCAAAACATTTATAAACTTCAGCAGTTTTGAAACCAGGTTTACTTTCAGTTTAGTTTGAATTACTACACTTAAAGTAAGCTGTAGCCTAGAATATTGGCCTAATCAGACTATCACTAATTGACATTAAGAATGTGTATTAAACTTTATAACTATTAATATATTTTGAAAAATTAAGGCGACACATTTTGATAAACAATTTAGTTTGAATTATTACATTTACACAAACATCAATTCACAAACATTTTTTTAAAAAGGTATTAAATTAAACTTTACAACAATTAAAACAGGAATAAGATAACAACACATTTTGATAAGCAATTTTCTTGGATGTTTATTAGACAATCCAAAACATCATCCATACAGACTCAGATCTAATTCTATAATAAAGAACTGTGGCATTCCAAATAAAATAAAATAAAATAAAGACGGAAACCTAAAAGTTTCATACAGTTCCAATGGTGGGCAAACACTGAGGCACAAACCTTTGGTATCTGGTGAAAGGAGGTTACAACAGCACAACAGGAGTCTAGGCCACATCTAGAGTGAGTTTCTCCTTGTTATCCACATCTAAACCCTTCAAAACGCTCTTAAAGCTGTTTTAAGAGCACCGAACAGAGAACAGGAAGTTGACTGCTGGTTCGTTTGAATGGCAGCCCACTTATTAACCAATCAGAATCAGCAGCCAGTGCGGGGGGAGACGAACAGAAATCGAATCTTAAATACTGAGATCATAGGAAATGGGAGAGATAGACACAACCTGCTAAAATCTCTATCATACCGTTTTAAGGCTTGACATACACGACATGATGAACAGAACAGATCAGCTGAGAATTCTGGGATGCGATCTTGACCGTTCAAACTTGGCGCACAAAACAAAACAGAAAAAATACCCACTTTCTTCTTGCCGAAAAGCCATTTTGCTTTCCACTACTGTAAAGAGTCAAAAAACAAACAAAAAAAATTTACAAGCATAAGGTCTTCAAAATTGTAAGAGACAACAGTTACTACGCAAAGGACCCTGGGCCACGAAGATGTCATCAGTTCAGCCTTCTAACAGAGGGTAACATAAAATAGATAACTTTACAGTACATTAAGATTTACAATATATGGAAAGCGATATAATGGAATCTGTGAACAGGCATTTTTGCGAAATTTCAGCTAGAATTTTGCGAAGTTACTTTTCGGCTGACATTTTTCGCCTTTAGGAAACTCCAAACCTGAGCATTCGTGAAATATACTTAGACAGATATATCGATACAAATAACAGTGAACAGATTATCTGCACCTTCCTTTTGTAAACAGTCACACGTTTCTATTTTCATCCCTTTGATAAACGAAAAAACATTGTGAATCAAGCATGAAATAAGAACACACAAATATTCACTTTATCACATTGCGTTTTTCCAACTAAAACTGGTTAAAACTGCCAGAGGCATTTTGCAATCTCTCTTTAGCAAGCTCTACGACTCTGAGGTTTTAATATCATAAATTCGCAAATGTTGTTTACACGTTTGCACTAAAACGCTGTTACAACCTTCACTTTGTAGTTTTTTTCTTTAAATTCAGTGATAAAACATGATAAAATCAAAGAGAGACTATGACATGTAACGGATGAGTGATTCTTGCATAAAATTAAGTCAAGAACGAAAATCGTACGTGTTTTTTTTGAGGTTAAGTAATAACGTCCGTTTTTCCGCTTGTTTAGAAGTTGTGTGCATTTAATAGGGAATCAAGCATATTAAAAGTGTCTTCATAATCCATGTGTGGACCGTTATTTATTAAAGCAGCATTGGGCTCAGAGCTCTGCCCCTCCCCCAGCCTCCTGTCAATCTTTGCCAACTGGGCGTGGCCTATAGGTTGATTGAGAGATACGGAGGCAGAGGAGGAGTGGCTCTTGGAAGATCGGTGAGATTTGGATGAATGGTGGTGATGGTGGTGGTGGTGGCTACCGTGCGAGTGTGACGAGTCGTGTCTCGCTGTTTTGTGCGACGAATGTTCGCGATGTTTCTCGCGGCTCGAGCGAGGACTGTGACGGCTCTTACCACTGCTGCTACTTTCAGACGAAACCTTGATCTTCATTTTCAGCTCTTCTTGACTAGCCGAACCATTTTCCGACGAGGAAGGGTGGCGCCGTTTTAGCGACCCGCTCTTTAATGATCGCTCCGGTACCTGCTGTTGGGAATACTTCACCCTGATTGACGTAGACGGTTCGGATGATAAATGTCCGTGTTTTCGATGCTGGTCACTTTCCTCCTCGTCGTGTCTGCGTCTTTGCTCTAATTCGGCTGCGTGTTTTTCGCGGTATTTCTCTAGAGTGAGTTTCTGAGGGGCGAGAGTTGCCGAGGCGTGTCCGTGTTTGCTCACCTGCGCCCCCTGGAGCGCAAGAAATGCATCTGCGCTTTGGGAAATTGGTGCAGGAAAGCTGAAAGCAGAACTCTGCAGGTTCGACAGGCCGTTGAGTGACATCGATGCCCCATCCAAAGGGAAAGTGGTGGATGGTTCGGAATACATGCCCCCTCTGATGTCACACATTGTCTCCATCAACGAACTGTCCTGGCTCAGACTTGTCTGGAAGGAACCGTCTAAAGATTGGTTGTCGAGTTTTGGTTTCTTGGCAGCTTGATTGGCCTAAAAATGAGAACAAATATAGACTTTAAAATCGGTCCATTACTTGACTGCTTGGTATTCAAAAGTTTTTCTATTCATTTGTGCATGTGTTTTGATATTGTAAAGCGACCTTGAGTTTGCAGGAAGGCACTATATAAAATAAACTTATTTTACATTGGTGTAATTTTTCCAATACAAAAGTATTTATACATACCCGCCAGTTTCTGATTCGTTTTAATCTGCTTGGTGTTTTTTCCAAGATCTGGAGAAACTCGTGTGTCAGGTCTACAGAAACAGAGAACATACAGAACATTAATACATAAAAATCAAGTGCAGCAATTTGAAATGCATCCCTTCGAAAAAGATAAATTTGCCTAGCAAATAAAATGAGTAATTATAAAATAAATTAAAAACAGTAAACAGTTAAAAAAAATAAATAAAAGTATTTTCCCTTTAATTATAAATAGTGCTGTCAAACGATTAATCGCATCCAAAATAAGTTTGTTTACAAAATGTGTGTATACTGTGTATGTTTATTCTGTATATATAAATACAAACACATGCATGTATCTATTTAACAAAAATATGTTTACATATTAAATATTTATATATAATATAAAAATATGAATGTGCAACTGTATAAACAAATATTTTCGAAATATATACTGTGTGTGTGTATTTATATATACATAATATACACATTAAGCAAACAAAAACTTTTATTTTGGATGCGATTAATCATGATTAATCGTTTGACAGCACTAATTATAAAAAAAATGTTAATTAAATATTTTCAATTGATTTTAATTTGAGTGATTTTTCAGTTTTTAGGTAACCATAATATAATAAAAAATGTAAAAAAGGTTAAGTTGTGTTTGACTGACCATCAAGCAGCTGCAGAGTCACAGCTCGGTCTACATATTCCCACCAATGTTTCCCATCTGAAGAGACAGGAATCTCCCAGTTGGACCACTTGCAGGCCAGGTGAATACAGACACATGCCACCACTGTGGGTTTGTGCTGCAGGCAGAAGGTAGTCAGGTGCAGACTGCGAGAGAGACAACAACACAGAAAACACAGAGAAAACACTCCATTATAAAACAGAAGACATGAGAAACGCTTTCCTAAGAATCTAACTTCATAATCCTAAATTCATTTCCATTCTTCTTAGTTCATCAGAATTATCATGATTATGTCAAAGCTGATCATCCAGTCAGGTGTGTGTTTGCAAGAACGTTCTTTGTCTGGTCAGCTGTAAAACAAAATTGTATGCAATTCAATCAAAGATTCAATCAATAAAATACAAATCAACTCAGTTAACATTTAAAGCATGGCATCAGTTTAAGCAACACCAATGCCGGGTTTCTGAATCCCTATTGAAATTGCTCTCTCAGCAAGCAGGCATTAACAGCAACTCAACTTCCTGCTGCGTTAATGACCATGCCGGCTCAAAGTCATCTTACTGACTTGAAATGAACTTTTAGTCACTAAATCGGTGACAACAGAAGATGAGACTTCAATACAATCAATCAGAATCGAGTTGTTTTAGACTCGCTAATGAGACGCCACTTGAGTGGTTAAAGATTCAGGTTGCTAACACAAAGGTTGCAGTTTGGATTTCAAAAAGGGAGCTGAAGTAATAATAGTGTGCCGGAGGTACCCAGGAGTGCAATGGGGGATTGTCCCTGAATTAATTGGCTAAGGATAAAAAGCATAGGAAGTAATTAGAATACTGGAGAAAATAGTTATAAAATGAAGTAAATATTAATGGCGCTTAAAGGAATAGCTCAGCCAAAAATGTAAATTTCCTGAAAATTTTCTCCGTCTCAGGCATGGATCGTGGAAGCGGGGTGGCCGCCCGGGCCCGAGTAACTTTTGAGATCTGGTACAAATTGTGACATACAAAAATACATAGGCTACAGGCTCATATGGATTACTCATTAAAAGATTGCGATCTCAATTCAAACACACTCAATCTTATTGCTATGTCGATGAGACCATGTCTTTTAAACCATTGAAATCACAATCACATCGGAATATTTAAACCTGCTTTCATGCAGCCGCTGATCCAGAGAGAGCAGCACTCATCGTAAACTTTGTTTGAAACAGATTTACAAACAGTCTGCACAGTAGGCTACATTTCTGTGTTGCAAACATTAAATAATAATGAAAGTATTGGGATAAAAGTTTGTAGTCCAGATATAGATGAGATACAAAATGAGAAACTGATACGCTTCAAACGATTGTAATGGGCGGAGCTAGGGAGGGGCTAGCAGGTGCTCCAGCACCCCTAAAAAGACCCAACCACCCCCATAGTTTAAGAAAGATTAAATAATACAAAAATTTGTCTACTTACACATGCATAACTCGTGCAATGGAATACTATGTGACTTGATTTGCAGTCGCACATTTCGTAATGTCACAGCCTTTTATTTAAAAAATGGATCTGTTCCTTGTGCCAAGTAGGCTAGGCCTGCCCTCGACTATGGATTTTTCTAGTAAACTAGTCAAACGTTTATATATACATAATAGATTAATATAATAACCTACTAAACCATCTTTTAATAAGCGGACTACATAATTAGAGATGATTTATTTTTTATTTGAATTAGTTCATAGTAGACATTTCAAGCTTTCTATAGATTTGTTTCAGGTTAGTTTATGTCTGTGAGCTGGTTCATTGTTGCGACGCGCTCCATCCACAGAGACTGCATGAGACGACAGAAAGCACATCCAAATATGAATAAGTATTTTAAGTTCTTTCCGCAGGCAAAAAAATAAATAAAATAATAATAATTGCACGGGTGCCCCATGTCATAAATGAAGCGCGATAATAGGCCTACTACACTCCTCATAAATACTTTAAATGCACCTACAGCGACTTTATTAATATAATAATAATAATAATAACAACAACAACAACAACCTGTTCTGGTCATATTTAGTATTGCCCAGCTCCCCCTGTCGTTGATCTAGCATCCCCTGAACACCTGCGTTTAAAATTCTCTGTCGCCGCCCCGATTATAAATGTTACGTTATGCCAGAAGGTAGCGAACAGTGACTGTAAAAATGTATCTGATGTCTAATTCATTCAATCAAGAGATTCGTTCAAAAACGAAACAAGTTCATATATTTCAAATTTTTTTTTACATATTTTTATTTTAATAGGCTCATTTATAACATTTTACACATTTAAATAAAACATTTTGTAAGAAACCTAAGTTAGCCTACATATTATTTTGTATTTGTCTAATGTTTTGCTTCTGAATCTTGGAGAACCGTGATCTCTATTCTAAAAACCAATTATCCAGGGTCTTAATAAATAGGCTAATATCTGGCATCTAATAATAACAGTTTCTAGTATTCAAATGTAGACTAGGATGTAAAAGGTACAATCTTGCACACTTTATTTAGTACAATAACAAGGATTTGGTACATTTATAATGCATTATAATTCCACTTCTAATCCACTGTGCCAATGTGCGAAGTCCCCCCCGTCTTCGGCCCCCCCTTCTTTTGGTACGTTCCGCGATCCATGCTCTCAGGCCATCCAAGATGTGGATGTTCATGTCTTCGTCAAAAGACATTTGGAGAAATTTAGCATTACATCACTTACTCACCAATAGATCCTCTGCAGTGAATGGGTGCCATCAGAATAAGAGTCCAAACAGCTGATAAAAACACCACAATAATCTACACAACTCTAGTCGATTAATATGGTGAAGCAAATAGGACCATTTACACTTGTAAACTGTGCTTGATCTGTGCATATTTCTCTCCTGATTCAGACAAAATTACTTTTCCACTGGAGAAAGCAATATTATGGACTCATATTACAGTCGGAAGCAACAGTTTAAGGTTAAAACGCCAACAGATGATAGATAGGGATGGGCGACATCTTATTGTTTGCGATATACCGGTAAAAATTTCTCCCCATGATAAGAATTAGGCTTCCCGCTATTGTTGACATATTTCTGTGCGCGACCGTGCGGAGTGACGGGCAGACACTAAATGAGGAACTCAAGCTCCTTTTACAATCCAGAACTGGTTTGGTTAGGGTTGTACAGTGCACAAAAAAAATCGGTCTGAATAAATGTAGTACAGTAGCACGTGTGCGAGCTTGTTTCCAAACCTGTTGTCCAACAAAAATATCATTTATTGACATGCTTTTTCTCAAGTTTCATCAGTTAAAATTTCTCTATCTCCGTTATGCGTTTTATTCAGCGATAACTGGATACCTTCATGGAGTGTCATCAGTAGTATTACTTCTGCTATGGATATGTGGAGTTTCTGCACAAGGGCGCCCTCCAGCTTCCAGTATGAATTAAACAGTCATTGCATTACCTGTGTACTCGGTAATGCTCACAACACCCTATTAGGGGTAAAAATAGGACAGATAATTCTTTTCTCTAAAGAAACAGGATTCCCTGAATTATTGACATTTGTATCGTAATCGCAATAAATACCAGAAATATCGTGATATATTTTTAAGCCCATTTCGCCCATCCCTAATGATAGATTTGTTTCTTTTAAAAACACAGCTTTTCACTTCACTAGATGTTAATCGATGGACTTGATTGGTGTTGATTATTTGTGGATTCTGATGTTTTTATCAGCTGTTTGGACTCTAATTCTGACGGCACCCATTCACTGCAGAGGATCCATTGGTGAGCAAGTGATGTAATGCTAAATTTCTACAAATCTGTTTCAATGAACAAACCCATTTACATCTTGGATGACCTAAGGGTGAGAACATTTTCAGAAAATTCATTTTTGGTGAGCTATCCCTTTAAAACCAACAAAACATTAGTTGTCAAACCACAAAATAAATATCAATAACGTATCATTAAAAAAAAAAAAAAAAAAAAAAAAGGTATATAAAAATATATTTTAAGAAGAAATACTAATTAATGTAAAGGGTATGACAGCAAAAACCACTTTGAAAAAAAAAAAAAGTGAAGTATCCTAAATATAAATAAAAAAGTAACTATTTCTATTTATTTTTTTTACTTTAAATGACATTAACAATAATAATTGAAAAAAATGTATAAAAATCAAAATTTAGACCAAAAAGAAACATGAAAAAGAAAGCACTCTCTGGTACTTACCGTGACGATCTCTAAGTTTACACCTTTGAACTCTGAGCTGATATTCAGGCTACCAATTGAGTTATTGACCTATGCACTCTCAATCAAGATATCTCTATTAGCACCTCTACACTCCAGGCTGTGTATTCAACCTTCTGCGCCAACAGCAAGCCCTCCGTACATTACACCGCACTGCGCCGGGCTGGGCAGCAAAACACCCTGCCCAGGCGCGAGGGCGCTGGACACAGGAAGGAGAACCCTGCCTAATAGGAAGTCATAGGGTGCCATGGCAGTGCAACAAATAGGGGTCAGGGTAACAACCTGTTGGTAGCCATGAAATAGGAGGTCTGGGCCAAGTCCTTGCTCGCTGAGGGGAGAAATAGAGAGAGAGAGAGACAATGTTGGATTAAAACTCAATTCATTTTGACAATTTTTTTCCCAATAAAAAGGTATCAGGTTACCCCCCCAAAAAAACAGAAGTGCAATAT
This sequence comes from Acrossocheilus fasciatus, assembly GCA_036784905.1. Lineage (NCBI taxonomy): Eukaryota > Metazoa > Chordata > Actinopteri > Cypriniformes > Cyprinidae > Acrossocheilus > Acrossocheilus fasciatus. Next base: position 13,416,626 of record CM071959.1, on the reverse strand, counting down.
TATAACAGTAAAAACAGTAATATTGTGAAATGTTATTATAAATTTAAATAACATTCCCACTTTAATATTTTAAAATGTAATTTATTCCAAAGCTGAATTTTCAGCATCATTACTCCATTCTTCAGTATCACACGATCCTTCAGAAATCATTCTAATATGCTGATTCGCTGCTCAAGAAACATTTCTGATCATGACCGATGTTGAAAACAGTTGTGAGCCAGGAAAAAGAATAAAAAATAAATAAATAAAGAGAGTGAAAGAGATGAAGAAAGACTAAGAGCAAAAGTTGGAAGCATCTACCTCGCACTAGCTGGGAACATCTCACCACATCTGTGTGTGGATGATCTATTGTTATCTCAAACCCTGAAACAAAATCACCGGTTAGACAGGACTCATGTGTTCACGGCTTTCACAAAGCACAGATTTATTAGCAGATCCTGTAACTTACCAAGTGTCTGCAGCACTATGGTCTCCAACAGCACCAGCTCTTGAGCCTGCTGGAGGTACGCCTGTGGATCAACCCAATCACAGCTGCTCATTAAAGGGGTCCGGTCCAAATAGTTCTGATGATAGCCAATCAATTTACTTTTATTTTGTTTATAATGTATAATATATCACAGAGATAGTTCACCCAAAAAATAAAATTCTATCATTAATCACCCACCCTCATGTCGTTCCAAACCCGTAAGACCTTCATTCATCTTCAGAACACTAACTAATGAAGCTACGAGAACACTTTTTGTGCGCAAAGAAAGCAGAGGAATGCACACGCATGCGTTGTGGTACTGTTGTGAACGTGTGTCAAAGACTGACACCGAGGAGCAGAGAATGTTGAATAAAATCATTATTTTTGCTTTCTTTGTATACAAAAGGTATTCTTGTAGCTTCATAAAACCACTGATGACACAAGGACTATTTTAATGATGTCCTTACGACCTTTCCGGGCCTTGAATGTGGTAGTTGAACGACAGCGTTGCTGTCTATGTAGAGTTGGAAAGCTCTTGGATTTCATCAAAAATCTCTTAATTTGTGTTCTGAAGATGAACGAAGGTCTTGCGAGTGTGGAACGACATGAGGGTGAATAATGACTGAATCTTCATTTTCGGGTGAACTATCCCTTTAAACCTTGAGGGTAGCATAGTCTTTTTCTTTTTTTTTTTTTTTTTTTTTTTTTAAGAGCGCGCAAATTCAAAGAGCCCCATTTACTTTCATTATAAAATCTACTAACCTCATTGTGCATGACTCTTCAGAAAAAGGGGACAAAAATATTTTCATAAACGGTCAACGTAATAAAATTAATACAACAATTTAATTTTGAATTAAAACGGATTATTTATTTTATTTTAAGCATTGTGGGTATTATTTTAGCTTTGTATTTTTTTAATAAATCATGTTTTAAACATTTAATCGCATTTTACACATATTTCAAAAGTCTTTTTCTTAAAGACAACATACAATCAAAAAGAACCCCGTTAACACTTATTCTGCTTGACTGCTCACAAAAACAGGAAAAATGTTTATATTCATGATATATCAATATTATAAAACATTTTTTGTTCTTAAAAACAATGAAAAATCAAAGTAAGCCCCATTTGCTTTCATTGAGAATTAAAATAAAAAAAATATTTTTAAAATCTATCAAAAAACTGTTCAGGCCATCTGAACTGAAAATGATCCAATAAATCGCAAAACAATAAAATAAAGTCCAGTCCTATAAAATATTCATCTTCACTGAAAAAAGACACATGCACATTGAAGCCCCTGCAAATGTCACTTAATCTTGTCCTTATGTAAATTTACATTAAGAAAACATCGACTCTATGGTACAAACGTCTGTTTATACATTTACCTGACTGATTTCCAGTCTGTGTGCCATAACTGTCAAAGCTATCAAAAATTGCTCACCATGGCAACAAGTAAAGTGGAGAGAGAAACTACATTACCCATAAGCCCCCACACTCACATTGCTCTTGGTGTCCAGCGGTGGGTCTTGAGGGTTCAGGCAAGCATGTGCTACTTTAATAACGTGTTCAAGTTTCCTTGGTTGCTCCTCCACTTTCGCAGCCAGAAAGAGTGTGGTGGGAGAAATGATCTGATCGAAGACAGAAAAGAATTATGATACCTCTCAAAATAACACAAAAATCAATAAACAACAGGGTTACGTATGGGTCTAGTTCTGCCAATTGAAATAGAGTGAAATCCTGAAAGATCTTGAGCATTAGTGGGTCAACAAACACATACAAATGAAACAAATACGAACATTTTGAAAAATCAAATCATAACCAAATAATTTAAAAACGCATACTCACATTTCTATGGAACTTCGTAAAGGAATTAAGCATGTAAAACCGGTGCATATAGACGATTGCTGTGTTAATCGTGAGCTGGGATCTGCACAGTTTCATCAAGGAACAAAAACACTGCAAAAGAAGCTATTATATGCCATATAATCCAAAAATATAATACTCATAATCCATAATCTTAGAAGCTATCACTCAAAATCACATCAAAGCAGCTCATAGTCTCAAATCACACTAACACAGACATTGCACTGAATAATAAACTATAATAAAAGAGAAAAATCATAAAATTACATATTTATAGACAATAACAACATACAACACACACATCTTGTGTTTAGCCATTATCTTACACCAGACACGTCTAAATCACACTTAAACGCTTTATAACTACACCAAAACCATATTATTATAATTAAAACGATATTAAATTAGGCCAAAACCATAATAGGATAGATTTAATCCTGAAATGTTATTTATATCAAACAAAGTCACTGAACCACACTTCTGTCATTCACACGCCTCAATTTCACACATTTACTCACTCAACACCCCAGAATACACTCCAGAACGCATTTAACACGCTACTTATGAAAAACCTGTGTGGTTTGTTTGAATTTTAACACATTAAAACATCGCATTTGATCCGCCACATTTTTCGCTTGATCAAAAGCGACAGCGTGCTAACGTGCTAACGGCTAACTCTCTCACATCGCCGCTGTTTTGTGAAGGATACACGTTCAGTCTCTGACCCATGTCCTGGATTAGGTTGGCGGCTTGCTGTCGGTACGAGAGCTCGCGGTCGGGCTCGACTCCGCAGCGGCGGGACGGCGTGTTTTCGAGTTGTTCTCGGGTGAAGAGCCATTTGCTGGAGCCCCGCTGCACCGCCGCCATCATCCCACCCGCTTCCGCCCGCACCGCGCGCTACATCACCGGGACGCCAGCGAGCGCCGGGCCGAGCGCGACAGCGACGCGAAGCGGACGGAGGCGGCACTGCGCTGCGCTGCGCAGAGACACATGTGACTCGTTGAGTCTATTGAGGGGAATCTACAACGATTTAGATCGCTACTAAACACTTTCACATTGTCATCTTGAATAATAGAAGCAGCACATGAAATGTGGTTTTTGTTCTGCTAAATACCTGCACTTTTAACAGATAAACTGCATTATCAATCGTGTTTTGGGTTTAGTTTAAATGCAGTTATTGTGTATACCAGGCAGGAAGGTGATGTATCATGTTGTGGTTTATAATGTCATTATCTTGTCTTTTCAGTTAATTTATCAGGGGTTCTATTTAAAAATTGTCCTGTTTTGTGATAGCACTTTTTTTCTTCTTCTTTTTTTTTTTAGACAAAAATTCAATATTTATAATTTGATATTTTTATAATTAGAATTTTTATTGGATTTATGTATATTAGTAATATGTATAATTTATATATTTATAGTTATATAATATCTTAGATGGTTATACAAATAGGCCTATAGCTTTTATTTATTTATATATATATATATATATATATATATATATATATATATATATATATATATATATATGTGTGTGTGTGTGTGTGTGTGTGTGTGTCTGTGATTTTATATATTATAAAATTATATAATATAAATTATTAATATTATTGATAATATCATCAAATGTGTTTTTATTTTATTTTTTAATTTATCAACATTTCACAGATGTTTAGGGTACAGAAGAGAACTGCAATAGTGACTTTTTTACACAAGATGTCGCTAATTTCACCTCCACTTTGATTTGTAATTACTTTCCATTCAAAATACACACATACAGCCTTTAACAGTAATATCTATCTATC
>CM071959.1:13342500-13410000 GCA_036784905.1 Acrossocheilus fasciatus | reverse complement strand
TCTGTCTATTTTCCTATCTATCTATCTATCTATCTATCTATCTATCTATCTATCTATCTATCTATCTATCTATCTATCTATCTATCTATCTATCTATCTATCTATCTATCTATCTATCTCTTTCTGTCTGTCTGTCTGTCTGTCTATTTTCCTATCTATCTATCTATCTATCTATCTATCTATCTATCTATCTATCTATCTATCTATCTATCTATCTATCTATCTATCTATCTATCTATCTATCTATCTATCTATCTATCTATCTCTCTCTCTCTCTCTTTCTGTCTGTTTAAACATTTGCCAGATTAAAAAAAAACACCTCTAAGGTTGTTGAACTGATAATAATCTATAATCTATAATCTATATATATATATACATATATAGTGAAACTCATATCATGCCAGAATAAACCAGCCTAGGCTAGTTCTTTCTCTTGTTCCCCTTCAGAAGTAGTTTATTCAAATAAGTGGTTTCTGAAGGGGTTCATGTGTGAAGTGTGAACTATTTGTTTAATATGAACAGATGGTTGTTTGATCACACGTCACCAGAGCTCACAGATGGATTTTTCATATTTCCACTATTGTTATTTAATAATAATACCCTAATAATTGTTTTCTAAACGTTTGGAAGAGCGAGTCTGTTTGTAAAGTGCAATTCGCACGTGTGTGTGTTTAATTAGCGCGTGCGTGCGCGCTTGCGCGAGCGATGCACTGAACCCTCTCCAGCAGTCGCGTCTCCCCCGCTCGCGCGCAGGTGTCACATTCCTCGGATGCTCGCGATCATTTGAACCCGGGACCCTATCATCATGACGGACCCCTCTTCTGCTGCTGACCCCACTGCTGGTCCTGCAGACCCCGGTCCTGCTTCTGTTCCGGATCCAACGGTGTTGGGTTCAGCATCGACTCCTGCGAACGGACACCATCCGAGCCAAGCAGATACTTTCAACATGGAGCAGCAGATGAAAATAGGAGAGCCGGAGGACAACGGTACGAGTTTGGCTTTAAACACTTTTGACTTTATGGGTTTATTTGCGTGGAAAAATACATATAAAGCTGAGCCCGGGGCAAGTTGTCACGTTTAGCTTCTCCAGTGAACTTAGGTTTATTTCTGAAAGTCAGAGTTTCTGTAAAGACACAAAAAAATAAAGTCTTGCCTACAGAATATATAAGAAACAAAGAAACAAACAAATAAATAAATAAAAAAGACTACCAGAAGAATATTGAATTCAATACAGCGGTAATTAATTAGTCTACAATGGGAATAACACGTTTCGTTAACATTTGAGATGAATGCCTTTTTAAAAGATGAAATGCCATCTAAATTATATTTTAAGAAGTATGTTTTACAACATATATGTATCTAAATGTATCATAGACTATTTAATGGTGAATTTGAATTGCAATAAATTAAAAATAGTTAGGCTAAATAAGTAGTAAATATGTTATTACAGATTTTTTTTAATGTAAATAAATGTAAAAAAAAATTAAAATGAATAAATGAAAACATCTAAAACGGTTGTTTTAGTGAGCAGAAAGTGCAATTCATTTATAGTTTGAAAACATTAATTGTATGTGACAACTTGCTTAGAATGCAGATTCTCATTCATTGTATAGTTGGTTCTTTCTGAATGAATTCTAGTGTGATTCTATTGAGCACAACAACTACAACTGTAGTTTTGAGAACAAAATTCACAAAATTAATCCTGATTTAAAACAGTTTTGAACTAGATGCTATAAATCAACATGCAAAACAAACATTTGTATTATTGGACTTTTTAATCAAAACTTCATAGTTGCTGAGATGTTGTGCTTGTGACAACTGGCCCCGGTGTGTCTTTATGGAGTTATTCATGATTAAATCCCTTTGAGTTCCTCTGAGATATGAAGAGATAACCTGACGTAAGCTAACTGAGCGCTGTCCCTCAGCAGGGCTCCTGGAGAGCAGTATGCGTCTGAAACCCCACGAGGCTCAGAGTTACAGAAAAAAGGCATTATGGGTATCGTGGGTCTCCATTGTGGTGACGATGATCTTAGCCATCGCTGCGTTCAGTGAGTATCTGGACCCTCCTCTCTAGAGAATCACGGGCCCCTTGATGATACAGACCTGTATGATGTCATATCCTGTTTTGAAGACGAGCTCTTAAGTCGAGCTGTATTCTTTTGGGACTTTCTGATGCAGTTGTAAAGAACGAATTCAGAATGGTTTACCTTACAGTCTAGAGTGGGATGTAGAATCATATAGCCTATATGTATGCATACACACATATAATATACTAATACAAAAATGTATATAAGACATGAATTTTTTTATATACATAAATTTCATATGTACATATACATAAATGAAATTATATATGTACATAGAATTTTTTATATTACTTTTACGAAAAGTTATGATATATAATATATGAAATGTAATAATGTTATATTTTTATTTTATGTATCATTATATAATCATTTAGAATATTTTTAGATTTTAAATTTTATTTAATTATATAATTTGTAAAATAATTTATTAATACGTCAATGCAAAATATATAGGCAATTAATTAAAAAAATATATAAAATAGAATATTAATGTGTTATATAATGATGCATATAATATTTAATGTTATTTTTACAAAATGTATATTATACATAAATATTAAAATATAATAATAATAATAATATAATTATACACTATTTTTTATAAAATATGTAGTTTTATATATATATATATATATATATATATATATATATATATATAATAGTTATATTTATTTTATGTGTCATTATATAATAATTTATTTTTCATTATTTTTTAATTTATTTAATTATATAATTAATAATAATATTAAATAATAATAATTATATGTAATTTATATAATAATACAATTAATGACAAATCATATCATTTGTATTTAATTAAGAATATTAATATAATTCTATAAAGAATATATATTATATATATATTAATATAATTCTATATTATCTCTATATAATTCTATAGAGATAATTCTCTCTCTCTACAAAATTTTCCCGGGTTAAGCAGAGCCAACAGCTGTGTGTAGTTTGGTTCAGTGCCATGAGCTTGATACACAAGATCAGGTTTGACTAGTTTCCTCATGGCTGTTCTGCAAGATTACTTTGATAATCTTTGCTGAAAGAAAGTGCAGAGGATAAACTGAGACACACAGGAACATCATAAACCAAATACATTTAAATCACACTTCATTCTCAACTACAAATACAGAATATCCTTAAAGGTACAAAACTGGGAGACTGTCAAAGAAAAGTGATTATATAATACCAAAAAGGAATTGTTATTGCTCTTTTAAATATAAAATGTGCTTAAAAAGAGTTTTACCCACTGTGGAGACCATTATACGTTCTCAATAGCATACTTGCATACTATCCTTACTATTTCTTCACTATATAGACTGTACTGTGAATTTTCAGTATGCAATATCTGGATCACAGTTGCTGTTTTCTGGAAAAACTGTATCCCAAAATGCAGGGAACTCATCCTGACCTTCCATTTCCAAAAAGATCTGAGGGACATTTTAGGTTTTAATTGGCATTATGCCTCCAATGCTTTTGATAGAGCTTAACCTGAACCCTGAATATTCCCTTAAATCTTTAAGCCGGGATGCTCAAGTTGGCCTTACGCAGACTATTGTTGTTTTCTCAGCACAAAGTGTGCTTAATCATTTTGTAGACTGGTTCCAGGCCATGTGGTTTAATCTTGGAGCAGTTAACAGAAGCCCTGTACTGGATTTGATGTATGATTTAGAGGGATGGTTTCTTGCTCCGTCCCTCGGGATGGAAATGACTCACCTTACACTTCCAGAGTTGGATGGGGACTCTGGGACTCACGTTGCCAGGCTGTGAAGATTCAGTCACATAGCAACTCCAGAGCAACGACGTCTGAGGGATGCTGTCATTTAGCCGTCTCTCTCTATCAGTAATGGCGACGTTATGGCGTCAAAGGAAATTAAATGATTGTAGGCAGCTGGTAAGGGCAAATAACAGAGATAGAGCTAATTGTTTTGGTAAATTAACCTGTAAAAAACACAATAAAATCTTAGGATTTTGATTTGTTTTACATTCATTTGTGTGCTTGCTAATGGCTTTTTGACCACAGGAATATTTGTTCTGCTTTTTCTTTTTCTTTTTCTTTTTTTTGCGCTTAGCATAGCAACTAGCTATGGAATTTATTTTGTGATGTGTTTTTGTTCATGTGTTTTGTAGGAGGCGTGGCTTTGAACTCCAAAGCCACGCTTCCTACAAAAAACATAAGATCCCACCCTCTCTGCAAATCACTCTCCAAAGTTTGGAGAGTGATTTGCAGAGAGGGTGGGATCTTATGTTTTCTAAGCTAGCTTGCTATCTAAATGGAAATAAATATTAATTTGAGTTGAAATTATTATATTATGTGACAGGAGTGCATAAAAATGATCCGGATTAGCGTTAGCATTAGAATTTAGCATCATTATATAAAAATACTTGACAGAAAGCCTCACTTTCTCTCTAGTACACTCTGTTCCTGTTTAACCCTTTTCAAACAGACAAACTTGTCAATTACAAGCAAATATTGATATACTGTATAAACATATGTGGGAAAACAAAATATTTGATCAGCGTTTATTTGTAGTCAAGGAACTGTTTTCAAGACAAGGAATTGACCTTGTCTTGAAAACCAAACTGATGCTTCCAAAAAATGCCCAAATACCCGGATGAGTGGTGTGTTTTTCAGCCTTCCTAATGATGACAGTTGTTATCGGGGAATACTTTAACACACTTTAGAATGTCGCGACCGACCAATCAGAATCAAGTAGAGCTGTGTAATAATAATATATAGAGACCTCAAAATTAATAAATATGTGCTAAAAGCCACAAAAAATCCCATCTTGATCGCCATGCAGGTTGCCTGGGTGTTCTGGAGAGTTGCTATGTGGTTCATAGGGTGCTCTGGGTGATTGCTATGTAGTTGCTTACTAGGGTGTCCTGGGTGGTAGTTCTGGTAAAGTTCATCTACTCTTTCGTAACATTGGGATCCGAAGGAAGGCAATGCAAACACTGTTTTTCCACAACTTGGCACTGCACAGTGTTTTGTCTTCAGAACATCATTATTGTTTAGTTTCTGCGTAGACCTGTGTGTTCACTTCTCTCGTAAACACTGCATGCGCAAATCAGTGGGCGGGGCTAAACAGGCAGTGATGTAGAAGCAGGCATTGATCTTCTTCTGTGGAGGCGGTGCTTATCCACACTATTACATCATAGAGTAGAACATTCCACAAGAGATCGTTTTGGCAGACTGCCTTCAATATAAGCTGTTTTTAGATTAACAAGAGAGTTTTGAGTTCTGAAATTTACAGGATGCTATTATAGTACAATGACAGTGTGAAAAGATCAAAAGACCAAAATGTTTTTGTCTGCCAAACCTCTTTCGCATAATATATTTATTTAAAACCCTCTGAGATTTTAGGGTAATAATTTAACTTGCATGTTGACAGTTCTCTGATGTTTATTAATGGTCACATTCATATGTTTTAGTAAGTGTTTTTATTATTATTATTCAATTATTTATTATTTATTTAAAATAATATTTTAGTTACATTTTTATTATTTAATTATTAGCTTTTGATTAATTTTTGATTAATGATGTAATGTTTAACACACTTCATGTTGTTAATAACAACAAATGAAATATATTTGTATTTCTCTTCGTATTTTTATATCAATATGGTACAAGATTATCCTATTTAATACAATGTGGTAAATGAATTAGACCAAAATCTACAAGTTATAAGAAAAGTAGTCTGATTATATTACCTAAAGTGTGTAGGCTAATGAAATGGATTTTCAAAATGGATATTATTTGGAGTAACAGATTACAATTTGTAAATCAATCAACCCACTGGTGGTAGCTATTTCATTGCTAGCATGGTTGCTAGATAGTTTTATACTGGCCAACTCAAGTCTCTATGATATGCAACTCTCTAGAAATGACTTTTAACCCTCTTTAATGTAAGCCTGTGTGATTTTGTCACCCGGTTTTTGTCTGCTACGCTATTTAGAAGTACATTAGCGTATCTAGAGACCGCAATAAATATGCACTAAAAGCCATAAAAATCCCATCTCGACTTCCATGCAGTCTTAACGTTTGGGTAGCGTGCATTTGGGTCAGTATGGGTTTTGAGAAGATCAAATCTATATTTGATGGCTGGATTATGGTTTTAACCGAATTATCCTCGAATCGGTTCAGATAAAGTGTCTGATCAGGCAATCCGAGTCTCGCTATCTTCCCTGTAGTGTATGTGTAAGCGGGATGGCTGGTTTTTCATTAACGGCTGCGTTACTCCTGTCAGCCTGAAGGGACCGAACAGGTGGGTGCGGCGAGGTTTAGAGGTGTTTGGAAACTGATGAAGGCGGAAAGAAGGAAGGATGGAGCAAAGGAGGAGAAGAAGAGAAACGGTCTAATATATGCCAGACTGTGAGAGCTGAATTCCCAGATGTCTCGCGGCTTCCAGCGCAGCCAATTAACACGCTCTCAGCGACAGAGTGTCTTCTGCTTCACACACAAGCACAAATGCGCTCGCATACCTCCAAACCTAATAAACACGTCCAGAAATTTCTCCGTTGCGGGAAATAAGCCCTGTTTGGTGCAGCGAAATGTATTTAAATGCCAGTTCCTGAAGAATAAACTGACTTCAGACTGAAGAAAAGGAAATTAGTATGTCTGTGCGTGTGGAAATTTTTCTTGCGGTAGGCAGAGAATGTAAATATCACACTGGCGAAGAGAGGTCACGGATAGAGGAGGGGTAGTTCGCTCTGATATTAATGCATTCAGCACTACCAGCCTGTAAAAGCCAGCATGCCAACTCCCATAGAGCCCCGAGTCTAAAAATAAAAGATGGAAGACAGATAGAGAGAGAGCGAAGAGAGGTGGAGGGTGCTTTGCCCTCTCTGCACCTCCTCTGGTTTTATAAAACATCAACACAGTGAGTCAAGTAAACGGGTTTGTGAGAACAACTAGATGAAAGGCTAAAAAAGTCGCAGTCTAACGGATCTCAGTTGGTAAACAGTCAGACAAATATCTCGTTGAATGGTATATCTAAATATATTAGCTTTAACATAATAGTTTTAACATTTAAGGGATAGTTCATCCAAACCCTGCTGAAAAAAACAATAGAGCCCTGCCCAAAACACAATAGAAAATGTAATGTTTTAATGGTTATAATGGGAATTGTATTGGTTTTAATGGAAACTATAATGGTGTCTACTGGTATGTGATGGATTCTATTTGTGGGATGTTAAATGCTATTGGAAAAAGGCCCAAAACACACTACAAAAAGGAATTTTGTAATGGTTTTACTGGAAAAAAGCTAATGTTTTATAATGGTATTTTAATGGAAACCATTGGAATTTCTGTGATGGTTTCTATTGGGCTTCTATTGTTTTGTTTTTTTAGCAGGGAAAATTTAAATTCTGTCGTTAATTACTCCAAACCTGTAAGACCTTCGTTCATCTTCGGAACACAAACTAAGATATTTTTGATGAAATCCGAGAGCTTTCTGACTCTGCATAGACAGCAATACAAGGCCAAGTCCCAGAAAGAATCGTTAAAAAATTGTTAAAATACTCCATATGACAGTGGTTCAACCGTAATTTTACGAAGCTACAATAATAATTTTTTGTGTGCGAAGAAAACAAAAGTAATGACTTTATTCCACAATTTATTCTCTTCCGTGTCAGTCTTTGACACGCGTTTACGAAAGTAACACGACGTATTATGCTGGGACTCTCGTGAACGTGGGTTGAAGACTGAAACGGCAGAGAAGAAATTGTTGAATAAAATCGTTATTTTTGTTTTCTTGGCACAAAAACGTATTCTTGTAGCTTCATAAAATTACGGTTGAACCTCTGATGTCACATGGACTATTTTAACGATGTCTTTATTTAGCATTATTACTGTTCGCAAGAGTACTGCTATTAAAATTAACTAATATCAGCTAAAATCCGCTATTAGCTTTAAACACCAATTTTCTGCCAAAGGTTTACCATTGGTTTTAGTATTAGTGTTAGTTTCAGTCGGATTAGCTTTTTTAGTATTGTGAGTGACAAAAACTCTATTGTATGCAATTTTATTAGTTGCCATCATTTTAGCATTAGCATTTTAGCGTATTTGTACAGGCTACTTTATAAAACTCTAAAAACTAGCTGTATATCGGCTTTAACATTAAAATTAGGGTGGCCATTTCTATAAAGAGTAGAACACTTTGGACACTGAACCAACACTGTTCAGTGCGGACGCTGAAAAATAATCCTAATCCATTGACATAAATGAACTTTTCCATTAAGGAGCAATATTTCCCCACTTAAATAGATTTCCGGGGGCATTTCTTTTCATAAGGGCAAACTTTCTAACCATAGTAAAGAGGATGTGCCATCTTTCATGTAAATTCCTAAATCTACTCAAGTTGAATTATTATTTGAATAAGACACTATAGGGCTGATGCAGTGAAATGAAATCGAGATCAACAAAATCCATCTTTGCATTGCAGAAGTGGCACAGAAGTGGCATATATATACATAAGTATATATACATAAGTTATAAATAAGAATAGTTTCAAACATAGCAACTGTCATTATGAATGGCTCATTGAATCACTGACTCACTTGATTCATTCAAAAACGCTGAATCATTCAAAAATAAAGACCACTGTGTTGATCAGAGACACAATTAATGGCAAAATAGAACAAATTTTATTTTATTGTGTCTTAAATATGTAACTTAATATTGACCCAGCTCTATAATATACTAATTGTAGCCAGCTTTGCTTAAGCACAGTTAGAAAATGTTTAATATTAGTATTAGAACTGATACTGACAGAACTAATTCTAAAACTGATCAAATATGTTTAACTTTATAATCTAGTATAGGATTAAATATTCAGTTTTTGTAGTATCTTAACATTGACCAGTCAGAAGTGTTTCTAGTGACTCCAGATTTATCAGAACACGGTTGAAAACTTCCTGTAAGTGATAACAACATGCAAATTTATTCACCAGCTCTGACACAGAAACTAGAGCACATTCCCTGTTTTGGTTTGTGTGTGAAGATGCAATGTGTGTGTGAGGCAAAAAGACAGACCGAGCGGAAGACAGGTTTTTCAGAGCAGCTGTTGTGTTGGATTTCAACATTCTGCAACTCGCCGTCTCTAAAGACTCTGCCCTATTTTCACAGAAGAAACACCTAAAAGAAAGTAGAAAGCACCGTTACACACAACAAACCATGAACATCTATTTTAATCAACAAATATTTGTCCTTCTGATCCATGAGAGTAGCAAAAGCTATAAGCAGTCAAGGACAAGATCTTCAATGAGTTTATACATCATGCGCCACTGATACATCTGAGAATAACTGTCATAAAACGGTTCTTGCAGCAGCAGCATGTTCGTTCACTGTGTGATTCAACTAACAAACTGGTTCTTCAAAATTGCTCATGTACTGTATGTTCAAACATCCACAACCTGGAAGAATGGGTGTTTGTAATTTTTTTTTTTTTAATTTTTAAATATATACGCATAAATGTGATTTGTAAAATACAAAAGTAAACACAAAATCAGTGTTGAGATATTTTTCATTAGTGCACTGTATGAGTTGCGCAAATGTTCTCGCAAATCAAACATTCATAACCTACTGGAATGTGTATCAGTTTTTTGGACCACTTATGCTCAAATGCTGATTTGTAAAATATGAAAAACATAAAATCAATGTTACGATTTTTTTTTTTTACAATACTGTATGAGTTCTGCAAATTTACTCGTATGTTCTCGTAACATTCATAACATGCAAGAATGGGTGTTTTTCAGGGGTTTTTAGCTACATATGCTCAAAGTGACTTGTAAAATATAAAAGTAGTGTATTTTTCATTACAGTGTTGTATGAGTTACGCAAATTTTCTCATATGTTCTTGTAAATCAAAAGTTCAAACCCTACTGGAATGTGTATCAGCTTTTTTTGAGCAATACTGTATGCTCATATGCACAAAATCGGTGTTGCGATATTTTTCATTACAGTATGAGTTACGCAAGTTTGTGTGATTGTTCCGTACAACACAGGTGAAACACAACACGAAAACTGACATAACGCAACATGAATGTGCAGAACTGTTAATGACGTATTTCAAATAAAATGTTACATGGTGATGATTTACAGTAACTGTACTTTAAACTTTTAAATATATGACCAAATCTAGTGAAATGCAATTGACTTGCGTAACTCATAATGTACTGTAATGAATAATACCGCAACATTGACTTTTGTATACTACAAATCACATTTGCTCACAAAACATCCATTGTTTCCCTTTTCACTTCTATTGTCTTGTCAAAAAAAGGCAAAAAAGAACGCTTTGAAATTTTTTGCAATAGTTTTTAGTAAATTTAATAATAAACAAAATAAAAAATATAAATTACATTAAGAGACAGCCTGGCAAATATCATCTGATGAAACAGCTTCAAGAAACTGTAAAAATATGTCCTATGTAAAATATGTAAGTATACTTACATAAATTAGTTAAGTTAGCAGCAGTTATCGATAGTTTTTGCGCAAAATTGCCTTCTGTGATGCGTCCATTCAAAGCGTTCACCAATGACAGACTGAAGCTGAATTACCCACCGTAATCCTTTATTCACATGATGCTTCATTGTGATCCTATGATATCCTATGGTTTTACAAGCTTCATAATTTTCATGATCGGCTCTGGCCGCAGTATCAGCACTCCTTGTAGAAGCTGCTGACTTCACATATCAGCATAAATATGACTTCCTAATGAGCTGGGAATGGTTTCAGCTTTCCACAGACAAGTCTCCATAAATCCTTGCCTGTTACCCAAGATGCACTGCATGTGGTACAACTAAAGCCCTGCAGTTTGTTGTAAGATTAAGATGCAGATGTTGTTCCATGAGACAACGTGTGTGGTTTTTCTTGAGTGGAAACTTCTAGTGTGTCCAATGGGATTCTGAAGAATAATGAATGACTGCATGGATTATGGATGTTTTATTGACTGTCAATGTGTTTCTTGAGTTTGGCCTCTTGAGGACTTAATGGGCTGTCGCAAGACGTCTAAAACAGAGTGGATTTCACTAAAAGGAACAGAATTTATATTTAGAAACTGCTAAATCTTTCATCTCATGCTGCAGCAGCTCCGTTATTCATTTTTAACGGTGAAAGAGTGTGTGTTTGTGTCTGAGTAATGATTTCTGCCATTTGAATGTGTGCAAACTTTAGCTAAAGACTAAAGCTGGTGTATTTGAGCATGATTATTATAGTCTAGGCAAGGTTAACGTTGCAACACCACCTTAATTCAGTCATCCCAACTAAGAAATATTGGTTCCCAATTCATGGTTACAAAAATAGGGAATATTCTTGGAATCGGTTCCCCAAAAATGACCAAAGTGGAACCGTATGCTAATGTTAGGGGAACATTCCATGTTTACTGGGATACTGCACCACAAAAAATAGTTCCTAAAGAGAACATTCTAAGAACATTTGGAACCATATGCTAATGTTAACAGAATGTTCTGTGATTGCTGTGTTTTGCACCACAAAAAACCTTAAGACAACATTCTTAGAACATTTGGAATTTGTTCCAAAATAAGTAACCAAACCGTAAAAATACTCCAATGCTAGGGAAGTATTCTGTATTTGCTGGAATGCTTCTGCACTACTGAAAATACAACCTAAAGAACATTTGGAATTGGTTCCCCAAAAAGTAACTAAATCAGAACCATATGTTAATGGTAATGGAATGTTCTGTATTTGCTGGGATACTTCTGCATTAATAAAAATAGAACCTAAAGAGAACATTCTTAGAACATTTGGAATTAGTTCACAAATGTAACCAAGCTGGAACCATATGTTAATGTTAGAGTAATGTTCTTTGTTTGCTGGGATGCTTCTGCACTACAAAAAATTGAACCTAAAGAAAACATTTGGAATAGTTTTTCCAAACAACCAGAATCATACACTAGCATTAGCAGAACGTTTTGTGTTTTCTAGGATACTACTGCACCACAGAAAACCTAAGGAGAACATTTTTAGAACATTTGGAATTGGATCCACAAAAATAACTAAACCAGAACCATATGCTAACAATAGTGGAATGTTCTGTATTTGCTGGAATAGTTCTACATTACAGAAAAATAGAACCTTGATAGAAAATTTGGAGTTTGTTTCCCCCGAAAATATGTTTACACTATACTGTACCATGCTACACTCTACTATTCTTTATCATACTGTAGTGTAGTCTATATTGCTGTACTTGTACAATCAATTGCACATGTAAATTAGATGCACAAACTGTCCTGAAACGCAGATCTGAGTACTTTGAGAGTTTGGCTGACCCTGTAGAGGTGGATGGAATATCTCGGATCGCTTATCCAGTCTCAGGATAGAGGATTCAGGTGCATTAGAGGTCAATATAAGGTCGATAACTGGACACGAGCCACACTGCCGTTTGAGAAACTCAGATCCACACCATGTGCTGACATCACAGTGTGAAGAGATGAAATCTGATCCAGGCCACTTTACTTGCTGGAAATCATTCAAACGCAGTTTTACAGCAAGGGAATGCATATATATATACATATATAAAATGTTTAGATATATATCTGAGACAAACACTTATCAAAATCAATATTAACAATATATACTTCCTGAATGCTGGAGTGGATGGTCACTGGATACAGGCTGTGAAAAGTAAATAGGAATTAAACTTCACATTAATTTATTACATTTCCATTATAACATAATGTTAAAGGAATTATCTGTCTGTCTGAATAATTAACTTTATATTTTTCATTTTAATATTTATTTATTTTACTTTAAATGAAATATTTTTTAAAAAATTATAACTAATGGACTTTTAATTGTAAAATGTATTTATCTATTAAAAAAAAGTTTAATAAACACTTCACATTAAAGTTTTACTGTATGTATGTATGTATTTGTTTGTTTAAAGCAATATTTTTAAAAATAAATAAACACTTCACATTTAAAGTTTGTCAATCTAAGGAACTATCTTTTGAATTTATTTATTTATTTATTTATTACAATGTTTTGCTAAATTAAACACTTTACATTTACAGCTCTTCCAACTTATGAACTCTCATTTATGTATTTATTTATTATTTTTTAAATAAAAATATATAGAAAAATAAACACTACACATTTAAAGTTTGTCCAAATAATAAACTGTTCTAAAGGTAAACATTAAATAAATAAAAACTATATTAAAAATGTAATATATTAAAAATATATTTTTACAAAATATACACTTCATAATAAATTTGTCCAACTAATTTAACTATTTTTAAAATGTTTTTTTTAAACTATTAAAACATTTTAAGTTGAAATCATTTTTCATTTGAAATCATTTTTTCTTATTCCTTTTGCAGCTGTTTCTATAATGCGGCATAGTGCATCAGCGTTTGGGTTTGCTGTAAGTATACAAACACTTCATATAATTAAATTGTTATTATTTCATAGTCTTTAACGTTTTAATGGTTCGCTTTATCTTTGTTGTCCATTCATTTACAGTTTGATGCCACTCTAGACGTCCTGTCCTCCATAATCGTGCTTTGGCGATACAGTAACGCAGCGGCTGTCCATTCAGCACACAGAGAATACATGTAAGTACACGTGAGCCTTCCTCCATTAAAGCAAATGCAGTATAGTTTGTGCTCGGTGGGGATTCTGGGTAGTGTCAGTAGCCAATTAGATGCCGTTTCTGGGCAACAAGAAGAGCAGAAGGTCAGACTGATCTTTCAAGGTAATGATGTTGAAATTTTGACATGTTCTTCGGCTGAAGGAGAACATCAGTGGGCGTTTTGTGGTCAAAGAAACGCTCAACTAATTATCCAAACAACCCGTGGTCGTCAAAATGATCATGCTTTCAGATGTGCTGTATCTTTAAGACAAAAAAATTTGTGTAATTTACCTCACCAGGTTAAAGCAGGTTAACGTTTCCTGAAGACCACCAGCTTTGATGGATGGAGGCCAGGCAGACAGACTCTCCTTTCCCACAGGAAGTGGCCTAGCTCTGGGTTTCATGTCTAAATAGGGTCCTTAGACAGTCTCTCTCTGTGTTCGGCGTCTCTTATCGGCTGAGGGACAGAATAGAGATGGCAAAAGGGCGGGAGGGCTTTGTGAACGGAAAGAAAGAAGAGGAAGCAGAGAAAAAAAGACACAGGACAAAGGCAGAAGTGTGTAGACAGTACAGTACAGACACACACATGTAAAGCACCACAAAGCCGTGGGCCACTGCGGGTCTCTGGGGGAATCTGCTGGATGCGGATCGCCGTGGAGACAGATTACATCATAACACAGGCTGCATTAGCGAGATGACATATCTACTGGACTGCATACTCATAAACAGTCAAACCGTATGAGAATAATGATGTACCACAGCAGTTTTTCAAGAAAATTTGAGTGCAAAAATCTGATGCTATGCAAGAGTTCACTATGTGGTTGTTAGTTTGTGCTGAGTGATTCTTTTAGAGTGGTTATGTGGTTACTAAGGTGTACTGACTGGTTGCTAGGGCGTTGCTAGGTAGATGTTGGTGTGTTTGGCATGGTTTGTACGGTATTGCTCCAGTAGGTGATTGCTAGGGTGATGCTATTATGTGGTTTCTAGGGTATTGATACAGTAGGTTGTTGCTAAGGTGTTCTGAGTGTTAGCTAGAGTAATGCTATTATGTTCTGAGTGGTTTTTGGGGCATTGCTACAGCAGGTGGTTGCTAGGGTGTTTCGAGTGGTTGCTACGGTGATGCTATCATGTTCTGCATGGTTTCTAGGTAATTGCTACAGTAGGTGGTTGCTAAGTTGCTCTGAGTGGTTGCTAGGGTGATGCTATTATGTTCGGCATAGTTTCTTGGGAATTGCTACAGTAGGTGGTTGCTAAGGTGTTCTGAGTGGTTGCTAGAGTAATGCTATTGTGTTCTGAGTGGCTTCTAGGGACTCTGTGTGGTTACTAAGGTGTTTTGACTGGTTGCTAGGGCATTGTTAGGTAGATGTCACTGTGTTATTGGATGGTTTGTAGGGCATTGCTACAGTAGATTGTAGCTGTGGTGTTGTGAGTAGTTGCTAGGGTGATGCTATTATGTTCTGCAGTGGTTTCTAGGGAATTGCCAGGTGGTTCCTAGGGGTTGCTATATGGTTACTAAGGTGTTCTGAGTGGTTACTAGGTGGTTAGTAGTGTGTTCTGTAGGGCATTGCTAGGCATTTGCTCTGAGTGGTTCTTAAGGAGTTTCTATGCAGTCACTAAAGTGTTCTGAGTGGTTGTTAGGGCATTGCTGGGTAGATGTCAGTGCATGGTTCTGCCATGGTTCTAGGGTGTTGCTGTGTCATTACTAAGGTGTTGTGAGAGGTTGCTAGGACATTGTTAGGAGGATGTTAGTGTGTTCTTTGTGAATGCTAGGGTATTGCTAGGTGGATGTTAGTGTGTGTTCTGCATAGCTTCAAGAGCATTTTTAAGTGGTTGCTAGGGCACTGTGAGGTGGATGTTTCTAGGACAATGCTAAGGCGATTGCTATGGCGTTGCCATAGGGTTACTAAAGTACTTTGAGCAGTTGCTAGAGTGTTGCTAGAACAATGCTGAGGTGATGTAGGTTGCTATGGAGTTGCTATGCAGTTACTAGGGTGTTATTGTTAGGACAATGCTTGGGTGTTCAAGGCAATTGCGCTGGGATTATTGCTTGTTGGGGATAATAACTACCGTACTTGCTAATAGTTGCTAGATGATTTTAGGGTGTTTGGTTGGTTACTTAAGTGTTCTAAGTGGTTGGTAGAGCATTCCTAGGTGGTTGTTAGTGTGTTCTGCGTGGTTGCTAGGAAGTTTCTATGAAGTTACAAGGATGTGTTTGCTAGGACAATGCTAAGGCGAATGCTGTGGTGTTGCTATTTGATTACTAAAGTACTCTGAGTAGTTGCTAGAGTGTTGCTAGGTGGTTGTTAGTGTGTTCTGAATGGATGCTAGAACAATACTGAAGGGTTCTAATGGGTTTCTAGGGAGTTGCTATGCAGTTACTAGGGTGTGTTTTTTTGGATAATATTATGGTGTTGCTATGCAGTTAGTGTTCTGAGTGGTTGCTTGGGCATTGCTAGCTGAGAGGTTTCTAAAGTACTCTGAGCAGTTCCTAGGTGGTTGTTAGTGTGTTCTAAGTCGTTGCTAGGACGTTTCTATGCAGTTAACTAGGGGTAGCTAGGACAATGCAATGGTGTCGCTATAGAGTTACTCACTAAATTACTGAGTTAGAATGTTGAGTGTTGCTAGTTGGTTAGTGCGTTTGGAAAGCAACAAACAATATTGAGATGTTCTAAGGGGTTGCTAGGAAGTTTCTATGCAGTTACTAGGGTGTGGTTGCTAGGACAATGCTATGGTGTTGCTATATGGTTACTAAAGTAGTGTTTCTAGGTGGATAGTGTGTTCTGAATGGTTGCTGGAACAATGTTGAGGTGTTCTAAGGGGTTGTTAGGGAGTTGATAGGTAGTTGCTTTTCCCAAAAGAGCCTAGTGTTTACCTGAAAAATAAATACTTACCAGCATTCTTTAAAAAACACACCTCAAATTAGCAGTTCACTTGCAAACAGCATTTTAGTTGTCCATCAGAACCTGAAAGAATAAATATATTTTAGCTTTCTAACAAAACGCAAGCCTGAAACGATCATAACTTTTAAGATTGAATATAGATTGAAGTTTTAATGTACATTTGTACATTAAAAAGTGTACAACCACAACTCCTTCAAAAACAGCCAGAAACCTTGGAGTTGTGATTGATGATAAGCGAAATTTCTCAGACCACATTGCTAACCCGGTCCTGCAGATTTGCTTTATACAATACTAGGAAGATCAGGCCCTTTCTTTCGGAACATGCAACACAACTCCTTGTTCAAGCTCTTGTTCTGTCCAGACCTCCATCAAACCTCTACAATTAATCCAAAATGCCACTGCAAGATTAATCTTTAATGAGCCGAAAGGAATGCATGTCACACCTCTGTTTATCAGTTTGCACTGGCTACCAATAGCTGCTCGCATAAAATTCAAGGCATTAATATTTGCCTGCAAAACCACCTCTGGCTCTGCACCCCTTTACCTAAATTCAGTACTTCAGACCTATGTGCCCTCTAGAAGCTTGTGTTCTGCAAGTGAACTACGCATTATTGTGCCATTCCAAAGAGGCACAAAATCACATTCACTGACTTTTTCATTAACTGTTCCCACCTGCTGGAATGACCTGCACAACTCAATCCGAGCAGCTGAGTCCTTAGCCATCTTCAAAAAACGGCTAAAAACACATCTTCCATCTTTATTTGACCCTCTAACTCTAGTACTCTCTATTCTAATTCTATTTTATCTATCTGTCTTCTTTTTATTCAAAAAAACCAACAACAAAAAAAAACACACACACTTGACCCTCTATCAATTGCATATTTATTCTCTAACCGCTAGCTTTTCTTGAAAAACTAACACTAGCTTTCTTTTTTCTAGTCTATCTACTTGTTTCTTTAAAAACAACAACAACAACAAACACTAGGTTTCTTTTTTCTATATTCTATCTACTCATTTTCTTTAAAAAAAAAAAAAACCTTTGCTACGTGTACTGCGTTAGGCTAACCGAGACTTGTCAAAGCACTTGCATGTTGTTGCTCTTTTGTTGGTTTTGATTGCTTCTATTGTCCTCATTTGTGAGTCACTTTGGATAAAAGAGTCTGCTAAATGACTAAATGTAATTTAAATGTAAACGTAATGTAATGTAATGTTTGTATTGATAAAAAAATATTTTGAACACAGTAATTATTAAATTCAGTCGACTGTCAAACCCAGCACCGAAACATCTCTCCAGCATCAGCGGGGTTCCTTCTTGGCCTGATTTTATGAGAAACTAGATTAAATTAATCTGCATGTCTTAATTTCATTTTAATTTGATCTCCCGAGACTATAGCTGTGTGTGTGTGTGTGTGTGTGTGTGTGTGTGTGTGTGTGTGTGTGTGTGTGTGTGTGTTTGTTTGGTTTGATTAATTAATCACTAACCAAAACATAGACTTAACGGACTGAGCTTACAAAGCCCAATATGATCCACATGTGAGAAACAGAGCAGAACAGCCCTAAAACTTCTCCAGATTTCACCCAACTACCCCTGCAGCAGAGTAAATAGTGGAACAGATGCTCTCGCCTATTAACCAGGCTTAATTAGACAACTACAGCCCTCACCGCCTTCATTTATAAATGCAGGGCTTGACAGGCCTAATAAGATCAAGGTACTAAAGCGAGCAGAAGCTTCAGAGTCGTGTTTTATTAACTGACTCAGACACAGGAGGGGAATTAGACCGTGAACTCAATAAAGCACCAGTTGGATTGATGCTGTGGTTTACTCAGTGTCTGTGTGTGTTTTCCAGAGCGTGTGCCATCCTCGGGGTCGTGTTCATCTTGTCGGCCATTACTATCCTGGTCAAAGCGATCCATGACCTTGCCACAAAACTGCAACCAGAAGTGGTAAGAAAACACATAATTCTGTATCTTATTTGGTTGATTCATTTGTTCATTCACTAACTTGATTTAGTTGATTTATTCATTGCACTGGTTGATTGATTAGTTCAATTGTTGATTCATTTGTTTGTTCATTCACTCACTAAACAAACAAATGAATCATTGGTTGAACAAACAAACAAATCATTGGTTGAATTGATTGATTGATTGTTCCTCTGTTGATTTATTCATTCATTTGCTTGTTCATTCATTCATTCATTCACTCACTCACTTATTAATTGTAGTGGTTGATTCATTAGTTTGTTTTTTTTATTTATTCACTCACTGATTCATTCATTGGATTGGTTGATTGATTGCTCCAGTGGTTAATTCATTTGTTCATTTGTTTAATCACTAACTGACTCATTTATTGGATTGGTTGATTGATTTTTCTAGTGGTTGGTTCATTTGTTCATTTAATTGATTAATTCATTGGCTTGGTCGATTGGATGTAACAGTAACTGAACGACTGATTGAACAAAGGAATCAGCAACTGACAATCAGTTGCTGATTCGTTCGTTCATTCAATTGTTCAGTGACTGATTAATTCACTGTTTGTTCATTCACTCTCTCAATGATTTTTTCATTGTAGTGGTTGATTCATTCGTTTGTTTGATCACTAACTGATTCATTCATTGGATTGGTTGATTAGTTATTCCAGTGGTTGACAGATTTGTTTGTTCAATCCTTAACTGACTTTTTCATTAGTTTGTTTGTTTGTTCAATTACTCACTCACTGATTTGACCGTGGTTGATTTATTCATTCCTTTGTTCGTTTAATCACTAACTGATTTATTCATTGGATTGGTTGATTAGTTATTCCAGTGGTTGACAGATTTGTTTGTTCAATCCTTAACTGACTTTTTCATTAGTTTGTTTGTTTGTTCAATTACTCACTCACTGATTTGACCGTGGTTGATTTATTCATTCCTTTGTTCGTTTAATCACTAACTGATTTATTCATTGGATTGGTTGATTGTTTATTCCAGTAGTTCATTCATTTGTTTGTTCAATCCTTCAGTGATGTTTTCATTCATTTGTTTGTTTGTTCAATTACTCATTCACTGATTTATTCATTGTAGTGGTTGATTAATTTGTTCCTTTGTTCATTTAATCACTAACTGATTCATTCATTAGTTTGGTTGATTTGTTCTTCCAATGGCTGATTCATTCATTCGTTTGTTTGTTCATTAAATCACTGATTTATTTATGAATTAGTTGATTGATTGTTCCAGTGGTTGATTCATTCGTTTGTCCGTTTGATTATTTACTAGCTGATTAATTCATTGGATTGGTTGTTTCAGTGGCTGATTTATTACCCCCCCCACCCCCCACCGTTCATTCACTCTCTGATTTATTCATTGCATTGGCTGACTGATTGCTCTACTGATTCACTCACTCACTGATTTATTCATTGTAGAGGTTGATTCATTTGCTTGTTTGTATGGTTACTCACTTAGTGATTCATTCATATGATTAGTTGACTGGTTGTTTCATTCACTTGTTCAATCATTCACAGATCGATCCGTTAATTCATCAGATTAGTTAACTGATTCACTGATTGATTGTCGAGATCAACTGTTATTGTGTTTTCTAAGCAGATTCGATTCTGTCATTTTCTAAATATATATCTGTTTATTTGCTCTAAGCATTCATATTTTGAAATCTTAGCTCCCCGTTGGCTTTTTATTGATTGTAAACTCTCAGGTGAAGGACGCCACACGCAAACACAACACTTCATCTCTTCATGTCACCGGTTATGTGAGTTTTCCCTCGGTTGGAACTAAGGGCGTCTGCGAAACAGCAGAAGTGTAAAGCTGAATGAACATGACGAAGACGAGGTGTGAAGTCACGGACGGGATTAGAATAGTCTGATATCACTGTTACCAGGCAACATGAAGAGGGGAAATAGTTTCCCCTAAACCACTTACCCCTCCACTATCACTCACTCTCTCTCTCTCTCAATCTAGCTCTCCATCCGTCTTCCTGTGATGAAATGAGACACCGAAAGCCTTGGTCTGAAACTGCTTCGGTGGTCTAAAAACTCCATTGCTACTGTACATTCTTTAAAGCAAAGGAAATTACCCTTTTTTCAATCAAGAAACAACCAAACAAAGCACATTATGAACTTTGTTTACGAGTCTTACTACTAGATTTAAAACTAGTTCATGCAAATAATAAAAACAAACAAAATATTATACAATGACCTAAGATATAAGAGAGTTTCTACGATGAGAACAAAAAACATTCTACGATTGCGTAAAAATAAAAAAGTTTCTATGATGAGAGTGCGAAAGCAAAAAACTTCTACAATGACCTACAATTTAAGATGTTTGTACGATGGCATAACAAAAACTAAAAAAACATTCTACGATGATCTAAAAACTAAAATAAAAGTTTCTACAATGACCTAAAATTGAAAAAAGTTTCTACAGTAACAAAAACAAACAAAGAAATTCTACAATGACCTAAAAAAATAAAAAAATAAAAAAATAAATAAATCTACGATGACATAACGAAAACTAAAAAAATGTTCTAATATGACATATTAAAACAAAACAAATGATACAATGGCATAACAAAAACTAAAAAAAATTCTACTATGACCTAAAATTTTGAATAAATTATATGATGCCATAAAGAAAACTAAAAAAACATTCTGTGATGAATTCTATATTCTTAAGACATAAAATATTTTCTACAGTGACATGACATAATTTTTTTTAAAAAAGCTTCTACGATGACAGTCACAACTAGAAAAGGTTATAAGATGACATAAGAACTAAAAAGTTTCTACAATGACATAAGAAATAAATTTATACAATGATATAAATAAAAAGTCTATGATATAACGAGAACTGAAATTGGTTCTTCCCCTTCATCAGAATGCTCTGTTTGAATAGGCGTGGCGGATTTTAGATTCGGAAATAAACGCCCACTGCTATGATTGGCTAACAGTTGTGTATGTTTGACAGCCTACGTTCCTTATAGATGGATGCTGTGATTTAGGTCAAAAACGCATAAATAACAATGCACATCAAACGATTTGTAAGAAGAGACAAAGCAATAGGGACCACGTAATGAAAACAGTTACTAACACTTGTGTTGCGACATTACCATTACTGTCGGATCCAATATAGTCGGCACAGCAATCTTTCTGAAAATCCCGCATTGAATTGTGCCTTGTTTGTAATCGAATCCATGGTAAACTTAAGTGAAAAAAGGACCAAGTTCTTACTAACATGGTCTGGATCTTCATTAAAAATAAAGTTCACTCACTCTTTCCCAACGTTGGGATCAGAAGGAAGGCAATGCAAACACTGTTTTACCACAACTTGACACTAAACAGCGTCTTCTTGTATTCAGAGCATCTTTATCATTTGGTTTCTGTGTAGACCTGCGCATTCGCCTCTCTCGTAAACACTACATGTGCGAATCGGTGGGTGGGGCCAAACAGGCAGCGATGTTGAAGCAGGCGTTGATCTTTCTCTGCGTGAGGCGGTGCTTATCCACACCGTTACCTCATAGAACATTCCAAAAGCTGTCATTTTGGCAGACTGCCTTCATTATAAGCTGTTTTTAGACAAGAACATTTTGAGTTCTGAAACTTACAGGATGTTTCTATTGTACAATGACCTTTTATGTCAAAAGATGGTTTCTCAGTTCATGACCTCTTTAAGAAGGTTCTATTATGATAAAAAGTCATTAGACCGTAAACCTTTTAGAAACTTTATTTGTAAGAGCGTAGCTAACAAGATTAGGGTGTAATAGAGAACACGATAACCAGATGAGAGATACAGAAGAATAGGAGGAGACCGAGAGAGAGAGAGAGAGTCAGTGCTGATGTTTTAATCAGGACTCTGGCTTCTCTCTGGAGGATTCCTGTTCCTGTCTCAGCGTGTAAAGCTGGGTTTTGGCGCATACAAGCGCCGCCTAAAAATAGATCCAATATTTCTCCCTCCCTTCATCTGCTGCTGATGTCAGAAACACTTCCCCCCTTCTTTTCTCTCTCTTATTTTTTTCTCACATTCTCTCTCTCATGCTCTTTCGTTCGCTAATGAAATGTTAATAAGCTGTTCTGAACAAGGTGTTTGAAATGGACTGCCCCCTTTTGCAACCCCATGCGTGCGTTTCTGAGAAAGATCGACTGTTTTTCTGGTGCTATAAAATCAATACAACAGTCCACCGCTGAATACCTGTAATAGTCCCATTTGTGCCATATGCACTTCCTGTCGTAAACCTGCTAGATTAAAACAAAATCAGTTAAGTAAGCGACCAACTGACACAAAAATACAGCCCTAAATTATAATGTTTACATAATTTTATGGTCCTATGGTCGAAAGTACAATTATAAAAGACACACAACCGTAAAAAATTATGATAACACAACTTCTACCAGCTCCCTGTCTGAGAGGAGATGGATGATCAGAGATGTTTCCGAGAAAGACGTTGTGGGATGTTTGTGGGCAGGCAGGCAGACAGCGTTTGAGATAAATGCGAGGGCATGAGGTTGTTTTTAACTCTTCAGGGAGGGTTAGAGTTGTTCGACACCGTCAGCGAGACACAAACCTCATTGTTTTCTGCTTTCTTTACCTGCCTGACATCTATATTGATGAGCTTCTCTCACCAGAAGATCCATCATAGCATTTTATGTGGCGGGAACAGATGATGCATTGACTGACCATTTGTGTGTGTGTGTGTGTTGAACATTATGCTTGATGGTGGGAACCTTGCAGCATTGCATTTTTTTCACGTCTGCAAGGCCAGCACGCAATTTTAATGATTCTGCTCGGGCTGAGAAGGCATCTTGCATCCTTTCATTGTCTCGCTCACCTCTGCGCTCCTTATTTCCATTCATATTGCTTTCTTTTTAACATATCCATAGATACTTCTCGTAGATTTGCAGTATGCATACTATACTTATTTACATGTGTGGAATACACAGATTTGAAATTGTTCGGAATACTAGCAGACTATTTACTGCATAGAATGCAGTGAATACTGTTTACTGAAATATGTATTATGCAGCAAGATACAATGCACAATAGTGAACAACTGTATACTACATCATCAAAAGACCTCATTACTTCAGCAAGTGTGTAGTATGTAATTATTGTATGCACAGGATATCTCTAAACACGCACTTTACACGCATTTAGTATGCTACTGTTTGATTATTGCATACTGCAAACTGTTTTTTATAAATTGGAAACAATATAGTAGTATTCTATTCTGAACATAGCCTAACTTTGGCTGTCTTTGAAATATTAGCACATACTGCACAGTAAATACTTAAATAGAATGTATTATGCAGCAATAGATGCTTCAAAAATTAGTATGCAACACAGTTGTCAAAAAACCTTTTTACTGTGCATGTTTACTTCAGCAAGTGGGAAGTTAAGTTCAGGGAACATGAACTTAATGAGGTCATGTGACAATTTAGTATGCTACCATTTAATGTTGCACACTATCTTTTTTGCAATAGTATTGTAGTACTTTTTTGTATGCATAGAACAATTGACAACAACTAAGTATGCTATTATTTGAAATGTTTACTGTTGCCTACTGAAACTAACAGTATGCTAGTATTTCTTTCTGAAAATAGCCCATCATTTTTACTATGTTTGGAATACTAGCATGCTACTAACTGCATAAAGCACAGTAGGTACTATATACTGAATGTATTATGCAGCGTTTCAAACAGTAGTATGAGTCAGGATTGTCGAAAATTCCATTACTGTGCATGTTTATTTCAGCAAGTGTGCAGTATGCAAATATTTGTATGCATACGTGGAAGCATGCACTTAATGATGAGGTCATACGACAACAATTTAGTATGCTACTAAATTATTGTGCTGCATTCTGAATACCGTTTTTGAATAGGAAGCAGTATGTTAGTATTGTATTCTGAGCATACTTTGATTATATCTAGAATGCTAGCCTACTACTTACTGCGTACTCCACACTATATATTGTATACTGAAACTGCATTGATTACGCAGCAATACAAATTTCAGTAGTTTGTCAAAAAACATTATTGTGCACGTTTACTTCAGCAAGTGTGTAGTAGCATTTTTTCTATGCATGTGATAATTTAGCATGCTACAGTTTGAAATATTTACTGCTGCATACTGTGTACTATTTCACACTTAAAAAAAACAAGAAACAATATAATAGTATGCTGATATTCCATTCTGCCAGCATACTACACTCTGCATACTAGGCAGTATATACTGTATTTATGCAATAAGAAACATTTCAAACAGTAGTATGCTACATTGTCAATAAACTTCATTACCTTTCATGTTTACTTCAACAAGTGTGCAGTATGCAAATTTTTTGTATGTATACATTGGAAACATACACTTCATGAGGTCATGTGACAATTTAGTATGCTACTAATTGAAACACTCCTGCTACATACTAAATACAGTATGCTAGTATTCTATTCTGAACATACTTTGACTTTGTCTGGAATGCTAGCATACTACTTACTGCATACTCCACAATATATACTGTAAACTGAAACAGTATTTATTATGCAGTGATATAAATTTCACTAGTTTGTCAAAAAAAAAAAAAAAACAACAACACAGTTTTGCGTGTTTACTTCAGCAAGAGTGTAGTATGTATTTTTTTCTATGCATGGACTGTGATTATTTAGCATGCTACAGTTTTAAATGTTTACTTTTGCATATGGTGCTCTGTTTTGCACTTAAAAAAACAACAAACAAAACAACAACAAAAAAACAAGAAACAATATAATACCATGCTAGTATTCCATTCCGCTAGCATACTACACACTGCATACTAGACAGTATGTACTGTATTTATGCAATAAGAAACATTTCAAACAATAAACCTCATTACCTTGCATGTTTACTTCAACAAGTGTGCAGTATGCTATATTTGGTATGTACACCTGGAAACATACACTTCATAAGGGTCATGTCACAATTATTTAGTATGATACAGTTAGAAATGCAGCAGTAACAAACAGTACGTGCTACATAGTCAATAAACAGTACCTGGCATGTTCACTTCAGCAAGTGCATAGTATGCTTTTATGCATAAAATAATGACACAATTTAGTGTTCTACAGTTTGAAATGCTTAATGTTGCATACTGCATTTCAAATAGTTTCAAACTATTATTGTATAGTACACTAATACTCCATTACACTTACAGTACATACTCTGTACTACATACTGCATACTAGACTTTATTTACGCAGTGTATATTATATTTATGAAGTGCTTCAAACAACAGTACTATTTTTTCAGAACACATTATTATCAGAACACATCGAAACATTAACTTCAGCAAGTGCACAACATACATCATATATACTGCAGAAATAGTAAGAGTAGTATGGTAGTATGTTATTTGAATACAAAATAGACATTTTTACACAAAATTGAATGCAAAAATACTATATTAAACACACTGTAATGAGGTTTGTGACAACTGTGTAGCATACTACTAGTTGAAATGTTTGCAGTTGCCTATTTACAAATAATACACAGTATACAGTATATATCTCAGAGTTTGTTATTCTAAACACTCTCTTGATTTCCTTTACAGTGTGTCATCATCAGTATGAATTGCTGTTTAATAAAACAGTGCAGTTGACCGTTATGAACATCACGTCATACTCAGTATGATAATGTCTGTCTCTTTCTCTTCCTCCAGGATGACTTCCTGTACAGCGTCTCAGTTGTCAGTGGGATTGTGTGCGCTATTCTGTCCGTCTTTAAGTTTATGCTGGGGAAAGTCCTCACCAGCAGGGCCCTCATCACCGATGGTACGTTTCCCCGGAAACCCACCGGGTTACCGTGGTGATGGCCAGCCTGATTTATTATTCACAGTGCCATCGCAACGTGTCTGGTCTTATTTCACCTTAGCTCCTCCCTTTTTGACTTCCCATCAGCTGGAAGCAGCAGAATTTCACACATAAACTATATTTAATAAATCAATTCCATCGAATCCCAAAAAAAATAATATTTTCAAAAACAGTAACACTTAAGATGTACAAAGTTTGTTACAAAAATAAAAGCACGCACTATTATCCCAATTTGTTGCCTTTCTGTAAAATGTGAGATGTTTTTTTTTTCTATAGATTGAAAGATGGAAAGATAGTCAAGCTCCAAAAATGACAACAAATATGTTTTTATGACTTCAGATGACTTAAAATACAACTCAAATATAGTAGAGGCTACTTTTATGATGGTTTTATGGCGTTTTCATTTGTTAATTTGAAAGAAACTTAAAAAACAAACTGAAAAAGAGAATGCAGCAGACGAGTAGATAGACGGATGAGCAGATGGAGGGCCAGAGACAGACATATATAGAGACAGATACGCACAGATGGATGCGCGTGCACACGCGCACACACATGGTTAAAATTAAATCATGTGGCTTATTGAGAAGAGGTGTGCTTTAGCTTTTCTAACTGAGCAAACTTGTGATTTTTGTAATCTAAATCACACTGAAAATAAATAAAAAAATAAAGTGGTGTAAGATTTACTTGTGAAATTTACAAGTAAATTCTGAGTGAAAATTGTTTCAAATAACTACAAAGAAACAGCAAATAGAATTTAATATGAAATCTGTTTATGAAATCATGTTTAATTAGTAAGTTTCAATGTGCAAGTTATATAACAGTAAAGATTTACTGTCCTATGAAAATAACTCAACATACAGCCATTATTGTCAAAAAAGCTGGCAACAAAATTGAGTACACCCTAAGTGATAACAGCTATAAGTCCTTTAACCATTCAAAGCCACATGTCCTATTCATCATGTTCATGTTTTTGTCTGCTTGACAGGACTATACAAATTTGTGCATCTTGTTTTAGAGCAGTTAAAATTTGGTGCTTTGAGTACAATTCTCTCATACTGATCACTGGATGTTCAACATGGCACCTCATGGCAAAGAACTCTCTGAGGATTTGAGAATTAGAATTGTTGCTTTCCACAAAGATGGCCGAGGCTATAAGAAGTTCGGTAACGCCCTGAAACTGAGTTAAAGCACAGTGGCCAGTGTCATACAGAAGTTTTCCAAGACGGGTTTCACTCGGAACAGGACTCACAAGGGTCGATCAAAGAAGTTGTGTCCTTGTGCTGTGCGTCAGGTGCAGAAGCTGGCTTCAAAAAACAGATGCATGAGTGCTGCCAGCATTGCTTTAGAGGTGGCAGAAGCGGAAGGTCAACTTGTCAGTGCTCAGACCATACGCCGCACACTGCAACAAGTCGGTTTGCATGGCCGTCGTCCCAGAAGGAAGAATCTTCTGAAGCTGGCTCACAAAAAAGCCTACAAACAGTTTGCTGAACACAACCTGGCCAAGAGCATTAATTACTGGAACCATGTCCTGATGAGACTAAGATAGATGAGGCTGATCTGATGAGGCTCAGATGGTGTCCAGCATGTGTGGCGATGCCCTGGTGAGGAGGACCAAGAAAATTGTGTCTTGCCTACAGTCAAGCATGGTGGTGGTAGCATCATGGTCTGGGGTGCATGAGTGCTGTTGGTGCTGAGGAGCTGCGGTTCATTGAGGGAAACATGGATTCCAACATGTACTGTGACATTCTGAAGCAGAGCATGATCCCCTCCCTTCAGAAACTGTACCGAACGGCAGTTTTCCAACATAATAATGACCCCAAACACACCGCCAAGATGACAACTGCCTTGCTGATGAAGCTGAAGGTGAAGGTGATGGAGTGGCCAAGTATGTCTCCAGACCTGAACTGTATGGTGCACATGTGGGGCATTCACCATGTGTCATTATAGAGGAGTGGAAGAGGATCCCAGCAACAACCTGCGCAGCTCTGGTGAACTCCATGACCTGGAGGATTAAGGCAGTCCTAGATAACAATGATGCCCCTACAAAATATTGACACTTTGGACACAGTTTTGACATGTTCACTTAGGATGTACTCATTTTTGTTGCCAGTTATTTAGATAATAATGACTATATGAGTTATATTTAGAGGACAGTAAATTTGCACTGCTATACAAGCTGAACATTGACTACTCTAAAATATATCCAAGTTTCATTTGCGTAGTATTGTCCCTTGAGAAGATATACTAAAATGTGAGGGGTGTACTCACTTTTGTGAGATAAAAAGTTAAAAAGTTTAGCTAAAAAGACATTAACTGCGTCCCAAATGACGCACTATACACTCAATCATGAAGTGTATGAATTTTATAAGGTTATTTTGTCATTAATAATTGGAGTAACAGTTGAGTGCATGAAGTGTCCAACATTTCACACATTCCATTTTACTAATAAAGTTAATTTTCTTTAGATAAATGTAGCTATTACTTATCTAAACTTTTTAACTAGCACTAACTAACTTTTAACTATTTATTTCAAATAACTACAAAGAAATGCCAAGTAGAATTAATGTTAAAATGTAATTTTGAGGTAGAAAACTATTTTGTTGGAAAACATACTCCAATAATCTTTTTTCACACACTTGAGTGTACACACTTAAAACTTAAATGTTGCAAACAGTGCAAAGTATGTTGATGTTTAACTGGAAGTCATGAATATCTGTCACACACAGTCTGACAATAATCGCTGTGTACACAGGGAGCATTCCAGTAGCACAAACACACACCGATTGTCAATGAGCCAATCGCACGCGAGCTGTGAAACTCACCAGCTGTCCAAACATCTACTGCTGCTGCAGCTAGTTAACACGCAATTACTGATCATCTCAAATCACAACGATTTATCTGTAAAGATGAAGAAACTTTTTTATGTCTTTAAAAAAAAGTTAAAGATTATCTTAAAAAGAATATTTTTGATGTTGTGTGCTTAATTTGTAAGTTTAGAAAAAAAGTGAAAATGTTTAGCTTTTTTTGCTGTTTATGTTTAATTAGTAAGTTTAGTTAAAGTTAAAATATTTAGCTAATACACACTCACACACACACACATTGTGTGTCTCATGTTATTTAGTATGTTTACCTACAAATTTTAATAATAAAAAAAAAATTGGTCTATCATGTTTAGCTAAATGTATAAGTGTAGCTAAGATTTGGATGTCTTATGTTTAATTAGTAAGTTTAGTTAAAAATTGTATTACTTTTAGCTAAAAAGACAACCCGATCTCATGAAAGTGCGTATAAATAGTACGCCAAATAAAAATGAAAACTCGTGGTACTGATATGCAAAAATGGACTTTGGCGTATATATGCTACGCGATAGGTAGGATTAGGGTTGTGAGGTAGATGCGTATAAGTACGTGAAAAATGCGTATCATATACACGCTAACAAATTTGGTATCATATGCACACAAAACTGCATTTTATATGCATGCCAAACACGTTCGTATCATATATACGTCAAAGTCCACTTTTGCATATCAATACCACAAGTTTTGGTATTACCACAAGGGCTCTAAAAAGAAAATTTTTGATGCCTTCAATTAGTAAGTTTAGTTTAGTGACTAAAATATATATTTCTGATGTCTCATGTTTAGTAAGTTTAGCTATACGAATATTAAACATTTGAGCTAAAAAATAACATTTTTGATGCCTTCTCTAATTAGTAAGTTTAGTTAAACTAAAATATATATTTCTGATGTCTCATGTTTAGTAAGTTTAGCTAAAAAGGTTAAAATATTGAGCTAATAAAGAGCGTTTTTGATGTCTTGTGTAATTAGTATTTAGCTAAATTAAGTTAGGCTAAAACATTTTTGATGCCTTGTTTAATTAGTAAATTTTGTTTAAAAATACTGTAAATAAAAGTATTTTTTGATGGCTCATGTTCAGTAAGTTTAGCTAAAAATTAAAAACGCTAAAACAGAGCATTTTTATATCTTATGTTAAATTAATGTTTTAGCTAAAATGTTCAAATGTTTTTAATGTCTACTTAGCAAGTTTAGTGAAAAAGGTTTATAGTTTTAAGTATAATTTTGATGTTTCTTTTTTTCCCTAATGTTTTTTTCAAGTTTCACGTTTAGTTAGTAAGTTTAGCTAAAAATGTTTTTTTTTGTTTTTGTTTTTTCAAGTAAAAAGAGAACGTTTTGAGAAAACGTTTAGAATTGAGAATGTTTAATTGGCAAATTCAGCTCCATACGTTCCAAACACGTATGACTTTCTTTTTTGTCTATGTAACACAAAAGTAGACGTTTAGCAGAATGTTCACGCTGCTCTTTCCGATGTCTTTTACATTTACGTAATTACTCATTTGCAGGTTTTAACTCTCTAGTCGGCGCCGTCATGGGATTCTCCATCCTCATCAGTGCCGAGGTGTTCAAACACGAACCTAAAGTCTGGTACCTGGACGGGAGTATCGGGGTTCTGATCGGACTGATCATTCTCGCATACGGAGTCAAGTAAGAGTCCAAAATCTAAAAACTAGACAACAAAAAAAAAAAGAAAAATCTAATTCAAAATAATAGCAAAAACTGTAATGGTACTAAAATAACACTGACTTAAATAACGTTCTTGCAAAGTACCGTGTTTGTTGAAGGTCTTAGCGTATCACGAAGCTGTTTAACAAACAGTCGTTTAATAACGTCATACACTCTTGAGGGATTTCAGGCGTGACTCTGTTTGTCTTTGGTGCAGCTGTAAATATGCTGGAGGCTTTAGCTAAAGCTTCTGAAAGGGATGCTAATTATGTAGTTTTGTTGGTTAAATAGCACATGATGCTCGCTAATATAATTTCAAGTAATTACTATAATATCATTAGCCTAGAGACTGTAATTAACGTTTGACTCATTGTAATGGAAATGAAGACGTAACATGCACATACGGCAAAGATAGTTTGCAATGCTCATCGTCATCTGGCAGATTTCCCACTGCTAATCGAACGCTGAATGACTTGTTGACAGAACTGAAGCTGAAATGTAAATCTATAAGCTGTAAACTCCACCGGCTGTGTCTCTTTCCCAAAAGCACACAAGCAGAGGGCATTTAGTTTGAAGTGACAGGTCTCGTCCTTCAGAGGTTAGGACGTTCAGAGCTGCACATGCTGAGTTCAGCCTCGTCATTGTTTCATATACTAAGCCAAGAAATACCAAGTTTAATTCTTTATAGGTATTGTAACTAAAATAATTAGGCCTAAATGTAAGATTTGTTTGTTTGAATTGAATATAAAATGTACATTCATTTGGATTACTCAGTTTTAATATAAACAAACTAATAAACTGTCATACATAAAATAGCCAGGTCAGATTTCTGTTAACTGAATTCATTTTAAATACAGAATAACCAGGTTTATATGTTTATCATCAATAAATCCAATTTGTTTCAATCTCATTTATACACATTTATATATTGCTTCTACATCTTGCCATATTTTAGCCATTTTCAACTGAATAAGTACATTCTCTAAGCAATTTGAAAGAATGCACTGTAAAAGAAATATGATTATTTAAATAAAATCAAATAGGTGCAAACATTTCTGAGTGAGCAAATATGCATCACATTAAGTTTTTTATAGTTTATCTTAAACTGTATAATCCAAATGAATGGATATTTTAGATGCAATAATTATACATTTTAAATTTAGGCCTAATTATTTATTATTTATTTATTTAGAGTGGAAATATTTTTTGTAAAAATTTGCTTCGGAATTAATAGGATTCAAATGTTGCAAACCAGATTTGAACCCGTGTTACCACATATGCATAATTACTACTTTTATATCCAAATGGAGCTTTCAATTAAATCTCACAATAGAAAAGTCAAATATGTGATAGAAAATAAAATATAAATTACTTTGAACGTGCACAAATTGTAATTTTACTAAATTTTACATGCACAAAGTAATATTACTAAATGTTCTAATGACTGTTTTGATTATTACAGTTTTCTAAAATTATTTTTTATTCATTTTTATTTTTGTATTTCCAATTGAATTTCAATTTTAGTTGAAGTTTTTGTTGTTTTGTTTTAAATGTCTATACAATTTTTATAAAATTTTATATCATTTTTTTTAATGAATGAAAATGAGAAACAGTTCCTTGGAAACTAGCTGAAATAAAATATTTTTATTTTCTTTATTTTAATTAGATTTTATTTCAGTAATTGTTTAATTCAAATAAACATGTTTTTATGATTTTAGTTTTACTTAACTATAATAATCCAGTAAATTGAAGAGGTATTAAAATAGCCTTTTTTTTAGACAATAAAATAGTTTTTTTTTCCCCAAGTGAAAATGTTTTTAGTTAAAGCAACTTTGTTAAAACTACTTTTTTATTGTTAAAACATGCTATCTCATTGTCTACCTTAACTTTAACTTACAGGTGCTGGTCATATAATTAGAATATCATCAAAAAGTTGATTTATTTCACTAATTCCATTCAAAAAGTGAAACTTGAATATTATATTCATTCATTACACACAGACTGATATATTTCAAATGTTTATTTCTTTTAATTTTGATGATTAGAGCTTACAGCTCATGAAAGTCAAAAATCAGTATCTCAAAATATAAGAATATTACTTAGGACCAATACAAAGAAAGGATTTTTAGAAATCTTGGCCAACTGAAAAGTATGAACATGAAAAGTATGAGCATGTACAGCACTCAATACTTAGTTGGGGCTCCTTTTGCCTGAATTACTGCAGCAATGCGGTGTGACATGGAGTCGATCAGTCTGTGGCACTGCTCAGGTGTTATGAGAGCCCAGGTTGCTCTGATAGTGGCCTTCAGCTCTTCTGCATTGTTGGGTCTAACATTTCCTGGTAGATGGCTGCATTGATTGTGGACATCAGAAAACACAGTGGACCAACACCAGCAGATGACATGGCAGCCCAAATCATCACTGACTGTGGAAACTTCACACTGGACTTCAAGCAACATGGATTCTGTGCCTCTCCGGTCTTCCTCCAGACTCTGGGACCTTGATTTCCAAATGAAATGTAAAATTTACTTTCATCTGAAAAGAGGACTTTGGACCACTGAGCAACAGTCAGTTCTTTTTCTCCACAGCCCAGGTAAGATGCTTCTGACGTTGTCTCTGCTTCAGAAGTGGCTTGGTAGCCCTTTTTCTGAAGACGTCTGAGCGTGGTGACTCTTGATGCACTGACTCCAGCTTCATTTCACTCCTTGTGAAGCTCTCACAAGTGTTTGAATCAGCTTTGCTTGACTGTATTGTCAAGCTTGCAGTCATCCCTGTTGCTTGTGCACCTTTTCCTACCCAAATTCTTCCTTCCAGTCAACTTTGCATTTAATATGCTTTGATACAGCACTCTGTAAACAGCCACACCTTTCAGTAATGACCCTCTGTGATTTACCCTCTTTGTGGAGGGCGTCAATGTTCATCTTCTGGATCATTGCCAAGTCAGCAGTCTTCCCCATTATTGTGGTTTCAAAGAACAAGAGATACCCAGAATTTATACTGTAGGGATGGTCATTTATTCAAACTCAAATGTAAATATTCTAATATTTTGAGATATTGATTTTTGACTTTCATGATCTGTAAGCTCTAATCATCAAAATGAAAAGAAATAAACACTTGAAATATATCTGTGTGTAATGAATGAATATAATATACAAGTTTCACTTTTTGAATGGAATTAGTGAAATAAATCAACTTTTTGATGATATTCTAATTATATGACCAGCACCTGTATATATTTAACTATAATATTTTGTTAATATAGTGACATGCATTATATGACCTCTAAAGTTAGCTAGTTTTTAGCAGTTTTGTCTTGCGTCGTTTTTTTCTTACTTTTTTCTTTCTTTCTTTCTTTCTTTCTTTCTTTCTTTTTCTCCATCAGGTTGTTAAAGGACATGGTGCCCCGCGTCAGGCAGACGAGACATTATGAGCGCTTCGAGTAGCGATTCTGATTCTGGACGACTCAACACACACAGAAATATCCTGTGGAGATTCTCCTGAGAGGAAAACACAACACCACACACACACTTAACCTGCCTCAGGGCAAACGCAGCCACAAACTCCCCCTGTAAATATGGATTTGAAAGGGAAAACTGAGAATTAAATATATAAAAATGTGTTTTATCTTATCGTTTGAGATGGAAATGAGCCAAGATACATTTTAGAAGGTATATCATCTGATATTGAAATCCAAGATTCATTGCATTGAGTAATATTAAGGGTATCCGTATAATGGATGAGAGACGTTTTTAGGTATGATTTGTGCAGGTTATTACAAATATAAATGTCCAGGTTTGAAGGGAAGAGGTTTATCAGGTAAACTTAACACAGATTGTCCTTTTTGTCTAATTTGTTTAAATTAAGTTCCTATTTATTTTAGTAGTTCTTTAGTAAAAACGTTTGTTGCATCTGTGAAAACCTGTAAAATTTTTACATGAAAAATGAAGAAATAGACTAAAATTTACACAAGCACATACAATTTCAAATGTTCTCATTTTTGAAATGTCAATAAAATTTCACAGTGGAAAAGCCAAATATATGATATAAAATCAAGTATCACTCTGAAAGTGTACAAATTGAAGTCATGCCAAAATAATTTTGCTAAAATGTCAAATTAATAATTTGAAGAGGTGCTGAAACTGCATTTTTTGTAGATAATGAGATGTTTTCTTAAAGAGGACCTTGTTAATTCTTTCATTTTTCCTTGTTAAAACGTGCCATCAAATCATCTACACTTTAAAGTATATTATTCAACAAACAGGGCATTTTCATATCTAATACTATTGTAACATATTCAAAACTTTCAGTACTTAAAGAGCACTAGTGTAAGTCTACAAATCAATTGCTATCATTAAACTGCTTCATTTGCTAGACTTAAATAATGTAATTATGTAATTTCATCTTTCGCACTCCATTGAAACAGTAAAGCTCTGTGAAGTTCATTTGTTTTAGCTTGATCCAGCCTTGCGTAGAGCTTTTGGTGAAACTTGTATTTATTAAATGGCACACAAACGTTACTCGCACAGTAACAAAGCCTTAAAACTTGACCCTTCATGATGTGAAGTTATATGTTCTTAAGTATTAGACTGTTGTAATATTTGCCATGAAATTTGGCTGTTTAAATGTGTATATGGGAAAAGCCGAGTTTCTGAGCATTTTATGTAGCAAATATATCGTAGCTCCGTGGAGCAGCTGGACGTAACGGTGACGTTACAGCCAGTCCGATCGCATATGTGCTATTCAGTGGCAGTTCGTAGTGCGATTGTCGGTGAAAAGCAACGTTTGTGCTTTTGGAGAGGTGTATGACTTATGCTGTTTTTTTTTTTCAGGTGTGTGGTCGAATTCAACGCTCTGTTCTTAATTGACATGTTAAATACCTTGAGCCCTTGGGACTTTCGTTTGCGCAGTTTATAAAACCACACGTAGAAGTGTGTAGTTCACCCAAAAATGTAAATTTGCTGAGCATTGACTCACCCTCAGGCCATCCAAGATGTAGTTTGTTTCTTCATCAGAACAGATTTGGAGAAATTTCATCACTTGCTCACCAAAGGTTCCATTGAAGTCAATGGGTGCCGTCAGAATGAGAGCCAAACTGCTGATTAAAAACATCACAATAATCCACAAGTAATCCACACCACTCCAGTCCATCAATGAAGTGAAAAGCTGTGTTTTTAAGAAGCAATCAGCAGCTAAAAAGAACTCATTCTGCTATATGTGCGTGCACAGTTTCTGAGCCATTATAGAGCATGGGAGTATTTTTGCCATTTTACAGCCCTTGAACAGTTAAATACACACTTTTATGTGTCAAAATGCCAGTCTTTGGAGATATCCTTGTAAACACAGTAATTTAGGTCTTAAGTGAAAGCAAACATCTGAAAAACATGTGTAACAGTATATTGGATGCAGGCAGCTCATAAAGTGACAGCAGTCAAATATTCCTGCTGTCTGTCATTCATTTGTTCTACAGTAGTTTTTGTCGTATTTCTTGTAATTCGTTTTTTATTCTCCCGTTTTTAATTGCTTACTGTTGACATGTTCAGTGAGCTTGATTTTTTATTATTTGTTTATTTTCTATTTAGGCTAGTAGTTTTTTGTGATATTGACACTAGTAAGAAATATTACATTTCTATGGTATCAAAATTTCGATATCA
Organism: Acrossocheilus fasciatus; assembly: GCA_036784905.1. Classification (NCBI taxonomy): domain Eukaryota; kingdom Metazoa; phylum Chordata; class Actinopteri; order Cypriniformes; family Cyprinidae; genus Acrossocheilus; species Acrossocheilus fasciatus. The sequence goes on along the minus strand of CM071959.1, from coordinate 13,373,413 downwards.
TAAAGACCTTATTTAAAGCAAAAATATAGTGATATATCGTTACCATGATATAAAATTCTTAATACATAATGAAAAGGTCCATGTCCTGTTGTTGTTGCACTTCAAAATTCGCCAAAATATTTGTTTAAAACAGTTTTGATTTGTATATTTCTCTCCTGATTAAGAAGAGATGACTTTTTCACTGGAAAAAGCAATATTATGGACAGAGGACTCATATTTTAGCCATAAGCTAACAGTTTATAGTTAAAGTATAGTTTGAAGTTAAAAATGTCTTAATGATGGATTTGTTTCTTACAAAGACGTAGATGTTTGCTTTATAAGATGTTAATTGATGGACTGGAGTGGTGTGGATTACTTGTGGATTATTGTGATGTATTTATCAGCTGTTTGGACTCTTATTCTGACGGCACCCATTCACTTCAATGGAACCTTTGGAGAGCAAGTGATGTAATGCTACATTTCTACAAATCTGTTCTGATGACGAAACACACTCATCTACATCTTGGATGACCTGAGGGTGAGTAAATTTTCATTTTTAGGTGATCTATTCCTTTAAAACTGAGGCCCGTAAATAAGATGGGGCTATTATTTGGTTAAAAACTGAATTCGCACCATTGTTCGAAGAACAAATGCTGACAAAAGCCGATGTAAATCCACATTGGGCTGAATGTCATAAGATACATGAATGTATATATACAACTATGTTGCTGTGGAGTACACATGTATATTTACACAGAAATGTCTGTTGTCACAGAAAAATGTTTATTTGAAAAATAAAGATATATCCTACTGATTCCTCAAAATTACTGAAAAACAAACCGTGTCCATTTTCTTTTTTCCATGAATGTCTTAAAATCCATGATAATGAATGTAAATCACCCCCAAAACAAAAGAACAACTTCAAAACAAACCAATCGGGTTGATCAGTTTACAAATGATGTGTGAATGGATTTCAGTTTCAAACAAAACAAAAGCAATTATTATTAACAGCAACGTAAACCAGAACATCGTTAACATATTGGTTCCATTCATAATTTGGGTTTTGTTCCAAATTATTTCCAATATATGAGCAGTAGTTACTTGGAAAGAATTACTGGCCATGATTTCTTTTATTCGACTAATCTAATATTTTCAATAAAAGTTTGACAGTCATTATTATAAATAGCTACAGCTAAGCCGTACGAACACAAACACTTTCGAAACGGTGGCATCCTTCATACTGTAAACCAAAGGTAACGACTTTAGTCATCTAGACATTAGTTTGATTGTTTGATTTTGCATGTCAACAACCACCAAACATTTGGCAAGACTATTTCGTGCTAAATGCCGAGCGACTCTATTTCAGCTATTAAACTACTATTTCGGCTTTTAGCTAGCTAGCATTTCACCTCTAGCGCTTGCTATTTCTTAAAGGAAAACAAACCAGACAGTTCTAGTAACCATCAGAAGGCACATCATGAAACAAGATGAAACAATAGCTTGGCTGAAGACCTTCGTTTCACATACAAACGTACAGATCTCGACAAAGAGCGGAAACGCAAACGTAAAACTATCGTATAAGTTAGAGTGGAAAACTAGAAGAGACCCATCTATATTTACAAATGTGCAAATGTGTACAGAAATCATACACTGGATAAAAACATCAAATGAGGTTTTTGCTGGCTTTTAAAATTAAACTGTGTTCGCAATGTTTGTCCAGAGTATTGACAATAAAGGAAATTATGATATGTTATGCTGTTCTATTTTTATTACAACATTTTACAGCTAAAACTTCACATTTTATGTAAATTAAACTACATTTTGTAATTAAGTATTCAGTTATTTTTATGCTTTTCCATTAGCATAAGAACTTCAAATTATTTCATTAAAGAGATACAATTCTGTCATCATTTACTAAACCTCAAGTTGATCAAAACCTGTACGAGCTTCTTTGTTTTGTTGAACACAAAGAAGATATTTTGAAGAATGTTGGTAACCAAACTGTTGACGGTAGCCACTGACTTCCATAGTATGGAAAAAAATACTCAATGGGTTCCGTCAAATGTTCGGTTACTAAAATTCTTCAAAATATTCAGAAACACGTCCTTTCAAGTATTCAATGAATAATAAATCTAAATGTACTGTATATTTAATTCCGCCGCAAATATTTTTTTTCAGACAGTACTCTGGACAAGCATGTGCGCTTATACTTAAATTAGTCTGATAAATAATATTTCCCTCTATAAAGAATTTTCTCTTCTATAAATAGTCACATAAAAATCAACAGGCAGAGATAAAGATCTGTATACAAAATAAATTAAAAAACAAACTTTAAAACAATTGTACAGTGTCGTAATATATCTGGTGTCAAATCTTTGCTATAGTGCATTTTCATTCCAAAACACAACTCTAATCATTTTGACGTTTTTCGATAATAGGCAAGCAAAATCAAGAAAATAAAAAACGAAACAAAAACCAAGGCCAATTTGTGTTAACAACACAAAATATAAAAAGAAAAAAGTATTTTATCTTAGTAATGTACACTTTTGTTTTTATATAGATATATCTTTCTTTTTTTATACAAATAAAGATAAACTTTTACGGAAATATCTGTGATCGTATTGGTATTTACCTTATCCATATATAGAGCATCTGAAACCCGTGATATAGTGTTAATTCAGGTAAACTCGGCCACTTTTGCTAATTAACGCAACAGCAAAAAGTGTCCCTATTTAGGTGATTTCAGTCTACTAGTTTAACGGTTAGTTTGGTCAGTTGGTTTGCGTTCTAGTTCATACTGGCTGGTTTGCGACGTGTGTATTTCACTAAAACATCACACCTGGCAGTTGACTGGTGCAGTACTGCGATATTTAACGTGGATCGTGACCAACACCGAAAATTCCCAGTGTTAGCATGTGCTGTTATTAAACTGTCAGAAATAAACTACCATGCAGAATAAAGTGGACCGCTTGTTTACGTTTTAGCATCTGTTATTTACATACGAACGCGTCATTTCACGGAGCCAGTGCGTGAAAAGTCCAGTTTCAGTGTAAAAGCGGGGAAATTTCTTCGCAAAGTTTGTTTCCCCAACAACAAGCGCTCTCACACACACAAATAAACACACACTCGGAAAGTCTGAGTCTTCAATGTGGTCAAAGATGCTTTTCAGAGTCAGTCGTCAGACTTGGTCCAATGATAAAAGTCACCTTCAGAGAGAGAAGAAAAATTGGAAGAAGAAAAAAAACAAACAAACAAACAAAAAACAGTAGAATGAAGAACTACGTAATAAATGTCACTACAGTGTTTCCTCCACGCCAGCAGGGGGCAGTGTGCAGTTCTGATTCCCTGCAATCCGCTTCAAGTATGTCAGCCTCAAACTAGTTCAAGTTCACGCAAAAACACAAAATCCAGCAAAATAAAACATTTCCTTCTCTTTCCATCCTTCTGTGTTTTTTTTTCCGGCCAGGAGCCGAGAGCTGCCGCACTCCAGCTTTTTCGTTTCTTTTTTTCGTGAGTTTATGGGAATAAAACAAGAGTTGGACTACTCTGAATCTTTAATCGCACCACTGCACGTTACAACACTGGCACTGTCTGCATTCCGCTATGTAACAGTCCGGTCCTGTCCAGTATGGCGGCTGACGAAACACCAGGTTGATCGTACGGAGTTGCCGAAGTGTGCGTGTTATAAGCAGTCCTTGCACAGCGCCACCTGTCCTTTCATGTAGTCTCTGCAGGGACAGATGCGTGTGAGGGACTGATGGGCCCCGGCGCAGCTGAACAGCAGCAGGTCCGACTGAAACACGCAATGCCGCGTTGATTCGCTGAAGGCGGGGATGACGATATCGCTGCCAGACTCCACCGTCTTACACTCCACACCATACCTGCAGTGAAGAAACCAAAGAGACAATGCTTGAGGACATGACATGAGATCAGTAAGACAGTAAATACAGAACCAAGACAGGCACCACTGTAATATCATGGTAATTCAGACATGTAGCAAGATAATACCATGGTTTAATTCACGGCAAATAATGGAAAATAACATTTAAGTAATATGTAACATTTATATATTAAAGTAAGCATAACTATGAAATATACATTAATATATTAAACAATTATATATTTGAAATGTAAAAATTGCATATATGAAAAAATAAAGGAAATATAAAATATAAATATTATTAGATCATGTATATTAAATTTAAACATTACAATCATTATGTTAATAATATTTATTTAAATATTAAATCACTGTAATTGATCAAATATATTATCTTGTGTAAGGGAAAAAAAATGAATATATATCTAAAATAATATTTATAATTAAATATTAAAATATGTATATATATATATATATATATATATATATATATATATACACTTTTAAGGAAGATGAAAAAAAATTAATATCAAATTATGCACTTATGTAATATTTATAATGAAATACTACAAATATGTATAATGATCAAATATATATTTATATATTAAGCATTAAAATGTATATTTAAAATATGAAAAGTTATGGAAAATGAAATTATGGAAAATAACATCAAACTATTCATCAAATATGTAATTATGTGATATTCATAATTAAATATAAAAATATGTATAATTATAAAATACATATTAAAATACAAGTGTGTGTTTGTGTGTGTGTGTGTATATATATATATATTTATATTATATTTATATTTTATATTTAAATATACACTTTTATAATATAAAACTATTTTACATTATACAAATATATGGAAAATAAACCAATAAATGGTATTTATTATTAAATATGAAACTATCTATAATTTGAACATATATAAAACATATATTACTATTTTAACAATAGTAAAATAGATAAGCATCTAATAAATAATATTTATAACATAATATATTTAAATATACATTTATATATTATACGTAATATAATACAAAATATATATTATTTTACTAAACATTTAAATGTCAATTATACTAATATATATATATATATATATGCATAAATTCATACTTAAATATGATATGAGATAAATATTCAAGTTGTTTACAAAAATAGTCCAAATCTGATGCAAATTTTGGGTGATTTAAGGCAAATCCCACAACAACTCGGCAGAAGTGAATAAAAACAAAGGTGAATTTAATTCCAAGCAGAAACAAAGGGGCTGTGAAATGCAGCAGCGCCCTCTGCTGTCTGGATGGAGAACTGCAGCGCTGGTACCTGAACAGATCCTTGTCTTTATTGAGATGCTGGAAGAAGGAGGGTTCACAGATCAGCTGCTCCTCCTGACACACCTGCTTGCAGGATTTACCTGCCGGAGCCAATCTGACCTGCATGGCGCTGAGAGGAGGCCACATCACCTGTCCGTGACAGAAATCCTGCACACACACACACACACACACACACACACACACACACACACACACACACGATGAAGCGTGAGTTCTCAGGTCTGATATCATGCTGTGTGTGAACAGGTGAAGTGGAGCGAATCACACACACCTTAAATGTCCACTAACACACAGTCAAAGGTACCTGGTTCTTGATGAACGCGTTGACGCGCTGTAACATCCCCTCACAGGTGAACTCATACGGCAGGTACGGCTCCATCTGAAACAACGGAACCAGAAAACATCAGAAATTATGTGTATGTGCTGCGCTATAGCGAAAATACACGACAAAACTTCAATTTTGGACATCCTTAATGATAAATGATTAATAAAGCCGATTATGTTTAGTAAATGTATGTTTATGGTTTGGGTTATTCTGTAGTAAATATATTTATATATAAACAACAGAATTCTACAGTATGTCCTCTTCTGTTTGTTAAATGTGTGTATAGATCTGTCACACGTAAAGACAAACTTGTTAAAAAAAAAGAGTCCACAAAAATGACCAAAACTCCTTTAAAGGAATTCCTTTGTGAGAAAATGGCTCATATTTACTGTAAAAATACAAAATAGAGCTTGTTAGTTGTAGTCTGAAGTGACAATAATAAAAAGGTCAATTATTAGGTAAAACATTATTTATTATTCCTAACGTAAAACAAAATATTATTGTATTCATATTATATTTATATTACTTATTATAATAATTTATTACTATTAGAATTATAATTTTAGGAAATATTTCATAAAATAAAAGTAACAAAAAAAATTCACTTTCACTTCATTATTATTATTATTATATAGTATTATTATAGAAAATATTACATAAAAGTAACAGAATTCACTTTCACTTCTGAAGACACAAGCATGTAATTTATGTGATGTTTAATTTTTTGTCCAATTCTATATCAAATCATCCTCTTTACTATTATTATAATCATTTTTAAATGAATAATGTATTAATCCAACTGTAAAACAAAACATTAATATACTGATATTACATTTATGTTACTTATTTATAAAAAAGCAGTTTTATTATATATTATATTCTATAAGGTTATATTAGATCAAAATGTTATGTATTATGTAAACATTACAAAATAATTCACTTTCACGTCTGAGAACCGAAATATGTAATTTATGTGATATTAGCTCAATTCTATAATATTATTATTAATATATTAACAATGTATTGCTCATAAAACTAAAGGTTAATATATTGTTATTATATTATATATCAAAAATATTCGTTGTATTTATGATAAACATTATATAATCTTATATTATAACATATTATATAAAAGTGTTATGTAAACAAAAAATTTACTTTCACTTCTGAGGAATTAAACAAAAATGTATGAAATGTTTAGATGTAAATTTAGCCAAAACATATAATAATAATTACAACAATATTGCAAAACTAAATATTTATATATTGACATGACACTTACATTCCTTATTATATTATAATATTATGTAAATTAAAAGCAACAAAGAATCCACTTCTGAGCACTGACACATGTAATATTTAAATTTAGCCCATATTCTCTGCAGAATATGAGATTTAGTAAAGAACCAGGTGTAACCTGTAAACAGGAAGTATATGTACCTTCTGACTGAGGATGGCTTTAATGGCGTTCTCCACCTCTGCGGGATCATCGATGTTGACAGTCCAGACGTGCGGCCGTCCGATGTAAACCTCAGCGTAAGGGTGCTGGGAGGTCAGCTGGGGTCAAAGGTCAAACATACATCAGATACGACCGATTCTGAGCACAAAAAACTCAGCAAAATAATAATATAACCATAAACGCAGTACCTCTCTGAGTGTGGGTTTGCCTTTGAAGAAATCTGTGTTTTTGCTGCTTTTAGGCGGGTCGAACCTTGGGTTGAGGAAAGCGCAGCCATTGGCTATGGCCTCCAGAGGGGCGGGGCCCTCGTACGGGAAGGACAGTCCCACAAAAAGCTGGAGAACAAAGAGAGAATTGCAACATTGTCATCAAATATTAAGCAAAGTAAAACAACACAATTCACTTCTTTTAATATACAATTTATTATTCTTAATATAACATATAATTTTAAGTTTAAATGGTCTGTAAATATAAAGTTTAAATAATTCATTTGAAATGATAAAAATGTATAATAATACTTTTAATAAAACAGTGATTATAACAACTATTATTTCAATTATGTATTAGTATTTTAAAATTACAAGCTATTTTTTATTAAATTAATATTAAATAATAAAGTTATTTATTATAATAAATTATTTTAAGCATATATATATATATATATATATATATATATATATATATATATATAGTATTCAAATATTGATATTGTGTTCATATTCTGTAACAAAGAATTATCTTTCACCTTTCAATAAAACATGTAAAATAAGCCCAAGTCTGCATTTAATATGTATTATTATTATTATTATTATTATTATTATTATTATTAACATACAAATTAGTAATCATAATGTAACAAAATACCAATATTTTGATATTGTATTTATTTTCTGTGTTAAATGTTTTATTACATTTTTAATAATATTAACTATATATATGCTTATAAACTTCATATAAAGTATTAAAATATTGATAAAATATTGACAAGGAATTCACTTCAACTTCTGAGGAATACAATGTAAAATATTGTTATTCATAATGTAACAAAATATGAATATTTGGATATTGTATTTATGTTCTGTGTTAAAAACAATACATTTGCATGAAAATGTGCACTTTTTAGCTTAAGTTTAATACTTAGAGTTAGAAGTCTGTTTAAATTCATAACTATATGTGAGAGTTATAATAACAGCGATGCTAAATTCAGCAAACACCAGCAGGAACACATTTCCACACACACACACACACTCCTGAGCATGCAAACGCGATTACGTGGTATTTACAAGAAAATCAGGCCGGAACAAACAAAAGTTGCTTGAATTTTCTCATAAACCAGGCCTGATTTCCATCTCGAAATCTCATCTCGGCGTATTTTTAGATCGATAGATGTATTTGGCTGATTCCTGAGAGGGAAATCAGGGATTTCTGGAGCTCTTTCAACAAGCTCGCAGTGGGAAACATCAAACAAACCATCCATTGATGGAAACCTGACGGCTGATTCCCAGAGCAAATTTACCTGCAATAAACTCACATTTGCACAGCTGCACTGCAGCAATCTCTACAAAAGCAATCACCGGCTCAAATAACAATCAACAGTGAGAAGGAGAGTAACAATCACAATAAAAGCACACAGTCTGTATTGAGCAAATGTTTCCATGCGGCCAGCAGAGGTGGTGCGGACCAAAATAATGTGTTTGTGAAGTGTGCCGCCCGGGACGTCAGCTTCAGAGGACACACAATGAGCCGCCTGTGCTGCGCTGGACAGATGACCACACACACACACACACACCAATCACACTGACCCACAATGCACCAGTGACGGATCATGCGGTTTCATTTATGAATAACATTAGTTTAACCTCATTTACTTCACAAAAGAGCTTAATAGGATTGTAATGATTTTGTTTTAATTCTAAAAAAATGCTAATTATATTACAGTTAGTCTTTAGTACTCCTACTTAGCTTTATTAAGAAAAAAACATTAAATATATAAAATAATTTACATGTTATGCATTTAGTTGATGATTTTATCCAAAGCGATAATGTATATGAATAATAATAATATTGCTATTGATATTAATAGGTGCTTTTTTTTTAATACAAAGCAACATTAATGTATATGTAAATATTAATGTATAATAATGCTAATAATATTAATAAAAAACTAATTAGTTTACATTTTATGCATTTAGCAGATATTTTTAACCAAAGCAACAATGTATGTATAAGTAAATAATAACATGTAATAAAGCTATTAATATAAAATTATTAGAAGCAATTGTTAGAATTGCTATTATAAATACTAAAAATATGAGCAAATATTATTTTAATTATTTAAAACAATTGCTTAATTATTTTTCTTATAAAATTACAACAAATTATATATATATATATATATATACATACACATACAGTATATATAATATATATTGTATAATCTACACCTATATCTATCTATCTATCTATAGAACAGTCTTTACAACAAATTTAATTAATTTATAGCTATTATAAAATTAAATATTTGTTTTATTAAAGTGTAACAATAAATATATAAAATATGATGTTGCTATTAATATTAACAAAACACATTATAATAAATGTTATTTATATGTATTAACAGACTAATTATTTATTATATTAAATATAATACATAAATATAATACATTTGATTAATTTTTTATAATTTATATGTATTATAAAAATACTAATTATATATTTTATTATTGTTATACATTCAGCATGATTTATAAATATATTTTAATAATAATAATGATAAAAAGAAAAAATATAAATAATTATTGTGCATAAAAAGTAGAGAAACCTTCTGTGGTTGAACTTCTATGGTTTGCCAACGGGGGGCAGCAGAGAGGTACTGAAAACAAGCAGGCTTATAGAAAGAGAGATTGAGACGTCTTCAAGATGTGCGGCAGAAGCAAGAGTTCAGCGAACATTTGCATGTCTGATGGGCTGCCGAGTGACTTTGTTTATTTGTAAATTAGTCGAACGAGTCTCACGACACGTTCACTCTCTCTGTACGTAAATGAAGCAGCCTCGCTCGCTCCAGGAGTTTGCATGAAGTAGAAACAAACAACAGGGAAGTTAAAGTCGAGTTTATAGCGAGGAAAAAGGCTGAAGTGGGGAAAAAAGCTGCGAGACTTCAGAGAAACTGCAGCAACATCCTCTCTTGTGGTTGAGCTTCATGCCAGACACAAGTCACAAAGTCGTGAATGCCACCGTGCAAGTACTGTGCAGCTTTCACACTTACGTTTCAAGCATAAACAAACTCTATAAACACAAAACTGAAGTGAGACACTACTAATAAACGACAAGCCAAATGTACAGGCCATATTCAAGTCTACCAGAAATGTTTAGCACAAACACATGGCGTTTGTTGACTCGGACCTTGGTCTCGCGCAGGAGGAACTGGAGGTCGCGTCCGCTCAGGATGCCGTGGTTCTTCACGTAGGCCGGCAGGTGGACCGTACTCGTGCCGTGGACCGTGCCATGCACTTCCATGTACGAATGAATGATGTCCAAGTATTTCTTTTTATCCTAAAACACAAATAAAGACACGTAAATGTGAGAAACAAGTGATGAAGGTTGATGAAATGGAATTACAGTCTTATTAGCACTTAGAAACCGTTTTTGAATTCTGCTGATGTAAGCAAGACCATGTGGGCGGGGCTAAATGTTTGAACTCAGAATTGAATCATATTACAGTTATTCTTTAGTATTCATAAAATAATAGTATATTATTGTATTACAAAATTACAATAATAGATTTCATTGCATTTTTATATAATCAAAATACCTCAATAATAATAATAATAATAATAATAATAATAATAATAACAACAACAGCAACAGCAATAAATATACTACTACCACAACAACTAATAATAATAATAATAATAATAATAATAATAATAACAATAACAACAACAACAACAGCAATAAATATACTACTACCACAACTAATAATAATAATAATAATAATATTAATAAATGATAGTAATTATAAAATATAATATTAATGTTCATATTAACAAATTTATTTGTATTTTTCACTGATAAAAGCAAGATCATGTTGGCGGGGCTAAATATTTTTGAAATCCGAACTGAATCATATTAAAGTTATTTAGTATTCATACAATTAATATTCATAAAAATAATATAATATTACTATAAGTAAAACAAATGCTAACATTATTTATTTGTATTATACAATTATAATTGTACATCTTATTACATTTTTATATATAATCAAAATACTTTATTAATATTAATAATAATAATAATAATAATAAGGAAGATCATGTTGGTGGGACTTAATATATATATTTTTAAAATTATTATTAGAGTTAGTTTTAGTATACATAATCATCTTTATTTAAAATAGTCTTAGTAAACATAAAAAAAATCTTAATATAATATTGATATAAAATCATCATGTATAATATTGCTATTAATAAAACACACACACACACACACACACACACACACACACACACACACACACACACACACACACACACACACACACACACACATAACAAATATTGAATTTTCAAATAATATTTCAATTATTTATTTGCATTATAAACTTACAAATTATTATTATTATTATATAATATTATTGTAATTCATATAAAATTATATTACATTATCCAATAAAAATGATCAACCATAATAATAATAATATATAATATTGATATAAAATATAATATTATACTATATCTTAAACTATATTATACTAATGTTAATGTTAACAATAATAATAATAATAAGGAGAAGAAGAAGAAGAAGAATTTAAAATATTGATATTATACTATAAAATATAGTTGTAATATTGCTGTTAATATTAACAAAATAACTAACAAACAAACAACAATTCTTCTTTTCTGTTGATGTAAGCAAGAACAACTCTTAAAGGAACACTCCACTTTTTTTGGAAATAGGCTCATTCTCCAACTCCCCCAGAGTTAATAAGTTGAGTTTTACCGTTTTTGAATCCATACACTGCGTAATATCACTGCGCCGCAGCAGGCGCAGTGATATTACGCAGCGCCTGAAAGTAGTGCCCGGTAGCTGGGGACTACTTTCAGGCGCTGCGTAATATCACTGCGCCTGCTGCGGCCATGTTACGGCAGCAAAGTTCCTTGATTATTACGCCGGAATGAGAGTAGTTCTTAATCATATCAGCCTAGAAAATCGCAACTTTTCATTTTCCGCCGATCTTAGTACACGATATAACTACAGAAGAGTCAAGTTTTAAATAGGAAAACTATCGAAACTCTTTGATCGTTTTTGAACGCGATGCTACTGGTCTAATAGGATTCAATGATCTATGCTAAGCTATGCTAAAAGTGCAATCGCCAGATGAACAGCTGAATGGATTCAAAAACGGTGAAACTCAACTTATTAACTCTGTGGGAGTTGGAGAATGAGCCTATTTCCAAAAAAAGTGGAGTGTTCCTTTAATCGTAGTAGATAATCTTATTTGAAGTCTTGAAATACAGATTTATATACAGGGATATTTTGTCTCAGATTGACCGATTCAGATAATCAGAATCATATCGAGACATTCTGTTAACAGATTTGTGTGACTGGAGCCAAAAGACCCCAGGAAGCTCAAAACACACAAACAAAAAGATTTTTTAGCTCTCAGAGTGAACTTGTTTCAGTTGAGCAGAAGTGCAGAAGCAGACAGGAACAGTCCAACAGGACTCTGGGGGAAAACCACGAGATGAAGAGGATAAAATGAAGCTTTTTCTTTACAAACACTCAAAGAACACAAAGACACCCACTTCCTGTCAGAGGATGCAAACAGAAATAAAACCAGTCGACACTGTGTGCGTGTGTGTGTGTGTGTGTGTGTGTGTGTGTGTGTGTCTCAAGAACAAGATGAGAGTGAAAACTCAATCATACCAACAAAATACACATAAACCATAATCATCAAAATAAATAAATAAATAAAACATTAACAAAAATTATGTGTATTTTTCTAATATATTCTAATGTGCATGTGTGTGTGTATGTATATATCACTTTAATGTTACAAATGTATATGTAAAAGTAAGAAAATGAACTTGATAACTAATTGTGTATGTATGTTTCTAATTAAATTTAATAAAAACAAAATTGATATATTCCATATTGACTATACATTATTTAATAATTAAACATCAAAAATAGTTTATATTTAATTTTTTTTACGTTTATGTGTGTAAGTGTGTATAGATTTTGATAATTGATTACACACACACGCACGCGCACACACACACGCATAAATAATATAGAATACCATTTAAAAATAAATAAATGCATAACTGTAGTATTTAAAAAATAAACGTATCAATGAAATGAATAAAATAAATACTTACAATCAAAATAATAAATGGCATATTTGAAAAAAAAAATTATAAAGATTAAAAATACATAGATTTAGGGAAAATTCTAAGTCAACAAACTACTATTACTAATTAATAACAAATTTAATATTTCAAAAATAAATCAATGACAAATGATAACAGTCTTAATTAAGTGAAAAATCTCTATTTTTAAATACCTTTTTTATTATAATATTTAGTCTGGATTCACCTTGTATTCTAGATTCACGTCTGTGAGTTATCTCAGTTAGGTCAGAACACACACACTATCAAACAGAATATCAATGATCTCCTTGTTTAATCATCAATTAGTTCCTTGTTTTATCGACTAACACACGCGCAGTGATAAGATTATGGGAGATATGAGCTGGAAATGCCAACACAGCATGCAAACAATGCAGCTACAAAGCAGAAAAATGTGAATTGTTTGAGTAATTAGTGTAACTTAAAGCATTCTCGAGCATATTTCAGGCTTTAATATATATGTATGTGTGTGTGTGTGTGTGTGTGTGTGTGTGTGTGTGTAAGAGAATAAAACCAATCACAGAAAAGCATCTGTGCTTGAGACAGAAAATAAACACAGAGATGCATTGCAAGTGAACTTGTAGTGCTAATAACGCGATGAATGTATTTGTGTGCATTCAAGCAGCCAAGACTTTATTTGCATTTCAAAAGCCTATACAAATATCCTCTGATCTCTAGACGACACACACACACACACACACACACACACACACACACACACACACACACACACACACAGATTCAGGGTCTATGTTCAAGTTTGTTTCCATGGAAACCAGTTCTTGAGAGGCTGTGCAATAGCAGGAACCTTTCTCTCTCTTTATCGCTGGGTGAAGGACGGCATCAGTAAAATTGCATGAGGTTAAATGAGAATGCACTGTCACTGTAATTGTATCCATCTTTTGCAACCTCTTTCTGACCCTGAGAATTAAACTGGATTTTTTTGCAACTGTACCTTTAAGAGACGTAAACGAACTCGTTACGATTAGCTAACCTCTGTGCACTGGCAAAATTTGTGTGTTTTACGTCTTTTCATCCCACGGTGTGCGTAACAAATGCGCAAACTTTCCTTGAGGTTAATTGCAAATGCAGTGTCGCTGTGAATCCATCCCTCTTTCGCAACCCTTATGCTGAACGTCAGAATTAAATGGGCTGTTTTTGTCACTGTATGTTTAGATTATGCAAATGAGCTCCATTGCGATTAGCTATCCTCCGCGAACTAGCAAACTTCACGCACAAACTTTTGTTTCATGTTCAACAGTGCAAGAAAAAAAAAATGTTTTCTATAAAACTACTCTCTCATCCTGTGATGTATATATATAAAAAACATCCCTTGAGGATACTATGAATTTTCCATAATATGGCTCTTCTATTCCACGTTGTGCATCATAAATGCGCAGTTTCCCTGAGATTAACTGCGATGTTTGTCACTATAAATCATAGACTGTAAAAAAGATGGACGACGCGTCTCCGCTTCCTTCTACTATAGAAAAGTGAAGCGAATACATCTCAGTATGGCCGCTGCCATCTTGAGTAAATGACGTCATTTGGAGCCCGAGTCTGCGCAGTAGAGTCGTGAGGTGGAGCCGCGGAATCAAACTCCCGCCTCGTTTTTATAGCATCAAATTACTGGCTAAAATCAAACGTATCACAAAGATTAACAATTGAACATATATCAGCGTGATAACAACTACTTTAAATGACCAAAACCATATTTCGGAAAATTGTATTGGAAGTGTAATTAATTTTTTTATTTTGACTGAAGTCCCATTCGTTTACATGGAGAGGGCGGGGTTTATGACCTTTACTGCAGCCAGCCACCAGGGGGCGATCAAACAGCCCGCAGCTTCACTTTTAAGGACGAGTGAGACACACCCGCTATAAATGCATCTATATTTCACAACCTTTTTCTGATCCTTAGCACTAAACTGGCTGTTTTTGTTACTGTACTTTTAAGATACATAAATGAGCTCCTTTGCGATTAGCCAACAAACTTTCACATCTGAGCAAGAAAAAAAAATCCCATTATCCTTAACATGACTCTTTTCATCCTCTGTTGTAAAAATTTTTCGCAACTCTTTTGAACCAAAAGAGCAAAATGGTGGTGTTGTTCTTTTGGTACTGTACCTTTACTGTACCTTTTTGTAAATGAGCTCTGTACATACTGCCAAACTTCATACAAACCTTAATTTTGTGTCAAACAGAAGAATAAAACGCTGTACACCAAAAATGTACAAAAGCTTCTCAAAATTACCATCAAAACATCCATTATCTGACATCCCGTCTTGTATGTAGAAATCGCGAAAAATTTCAGACGCATCTATTTTTCCCAACCCTTTTGCTGAACCTTAGAATGAAATGGGCTGTACTGTACCTTTAAGATATGTACATGAGCTCTGTGGCGATTAGCTAAGAACTGTGTACTGCAACTTCACATGGAAATTGTCATTTCATGTCAAAAAGAGCAAGAAAAAAAAATTATATTCATCCCACGTTATTTGCCACAAACACACAAGCGTATTGTCGCAACATCTTGGGAACCTTAAAATTAAAAGGCCAGATTTTATTACTGTACCTATTGTAAGATAAGTAAATGAGCTCTTTTGCGATTAGCTAACCTTTTTTTCATACTGGTGCACTTCACG
Source organism: Acrossocheilus fasciatus (assembly GCA_036784905.1). Taxonomy (NCBI): domain Eukaryota; kingdom Metazoa; phylum Chordata; class Actinopteri; order Cypriniformes; family Cyprinidae; genus Acrossocheilus; species Acrossocheilus fasciatus. Next base: position 13,357,369 of record CM071959.1, on the reverse strand, counting down.
TTAAAACGTTCTTGTTATTCATAATATGACTGTTCATCCCACATTGTTCGCCAAAAACACGCAAGCTTTCCCTGAAGGACATCAGAGAAACAGATTGAGAATAAGGTCCCTTCTGGGGAAAAACGTGTGGGATTAGATGTTCTGGATAGTGTGCGAGTACAGAGGGACTAGTTTTTCATCTGTCTCTCTCATCACTCAGGGTGTTTCGGATCCAGATGGGCAGCGAAACGTTCTCTGTAGGAACATCTAAACGGCAGAACCGGCCGTGGCTTTGTGGTGGGGAAAGATGAAGTCATCGCAGTCGAATTGAAAACACTTTTGTTGGCGCTCAAAGTCGGAAAACGTGGTGAAAAAATCTAGCATATAAACACAACATGGTTTCACATGTAAACAGCCAAAAAAAAAAGTTGGAAGCGACTGATTTCGAGCAGAACTCACTTTCCAGAAGTTGTCCACCTTGCCATAAACCAGCGACTGGTTTTGCCGCTTGATGTCGTCGATGTGCTTGACGTCACTGGCGTTCAGGTGCTGCTCCACCACGAAGCCCAGGAAGCTGTTATCTGGAGTGTGAGCTGCAGGGTAAACACAACAACCAATCAGAAGAGCCAATCAACATGAACATGAGAAGTTAATGTAGGTTATATTACTAAAACATGGTTTTCACCAATATATGAGAAGCAATTTAAAGAGAGCAGTATGTGAAAAAAAAACATGAATTATAATACATACTTTGCATACTTGCATGTTTTATATGCATTTATGTATTTACTTTCTTTCAATAAGCAGGATAATGTACTGTATAACTAGGGTTAATAACAAGAAGCAAGAACAAACTGTTTGTTAATATGAATGCGAATGTATTAAAATAGCAAAATATTTCAAATCACATACACAAAGGCAAAAATCGTTATATAACGTTGGTTTAAAAAAAAAAGTTTTTAAAATAAATGTCAGGCTGGGGTAAGATATCACGTTTTAAAAGTTAGACATTTATATTTTATCTGTACTTTACTCTTTACTATCTTGGCTGTTTGAGTAATTAAATTTAATATACTTTCATTAAGTTTTTCATTTTTAATTAAAAGATTGAATAAAATTATTTTTTTTTTTTAAATGTCAGGGCAAAAGCCTCGTTCAGACTGTCAGCCCAAATCTGATTTTTTTGCAAATCCGATTGAAATCCGCACATATGTAAATAGTCTGAACGGCAACGAACTACATGAAATCCGATTTGTGCAAATCCGTTTCGAACTACATTCGTATGTGGTTTGGAATCTTATTCAAATCGCATTTCTGGAAGTCCATTTCAGTCTGAACGGTCAGATCGGATTTAGCGTAGCTTTTTCACGTCCTCACGCCAGGTAAAACGTAAACACGTCAGACGTTTCTGCAGAAAACATGAACATCTTTGCAGAAACAAGCTTGTGTCGTTGTGAAGTGCAAGTCAAGCGGAAAAAAACAAAACAATATACTGCTAGTACACGTAGCTCTTTGTGTTTTGAAAGTAGCGGAGCCAAAAAAAACAAACCAAAACAAAGTAGCACAGAATAAAGCCGCACATTCAAGCTTCCTGCGTTTCTGCCGCTGCCTCACAGGACGAAATATGATAATACAGCGCCACCGCCACTGTAAGAAAACATCTGTATTGCAAACAATATTGCTATTACTGTTGTTTTTATTGTAGGCATAACAACGCAACCGCATTACCTTAGAAATCAATGCACATTCAGTAAAAAAGAAAGAGCGCTTATGGACACACAAATCGGATATGAACAGCTGTGATACGCTGTGTGGACAGTCAATTATTCAAATCAGATCCAGATATGCACAAAATCAGATTTGGGCTGGCAGTCTGAATGAGGTTTAAATGTTTAAATGTTACATATTTATAAAGTGTTTTCAATTACAGCATTTGTTGGCCAAAAAAGGTTCTTTAAAAAGCTATGTTAAAAACAACAACATATTTTTGTACAATTTGGCAGTTTCCGTAATTCCGTAAGTTTTATAATTGTTTTAAATGATTATAATTATTAAATCACAAAATTTGTTGGCCCAAAAAAAAAAGTTTTTTTTTTTTTTTAATATACAAAAATATTATATACTTATATATTGTATATTTTGACAAATTACCCCATATAATGTAACAACATTCTCATTTTTGTAGATTAAAAAAATTAAGCCATATTTCCATAAAGAAACTGATGTAACACATTATTAACCGAAAGAAAAAAAAACACAAAAACAAATAATGCAATAATAAAAGATTTTTAGAAGATGAATAAATTCTAAACATAATTGTTTCTTAAACACAGGAATCTGATCTAGCATGGCACATAAGGACCGGAGCGCCTGAGGGAAGATGTTCAGATTAATTGTGTACGAGAAAGATCCGTGTGGGTGTCCACGTTGCCAAGCGAGGAGCTGTTACCATGACAACGGTAGTCCAAGAGGTCGCCAGGGTAACAAGGCTTGGCAGAGATGCACCTGAATGCCATCTGTCCGAAAAATTCAATCCTGAGATTAAGAATTCTTATTTACACACACACCTCAAATGTGTGTGTGTGTGTGTGTGTGTACAGTCTGTGGTTATTGCCTGCGGGAGCAGCTGGAGCGTGTTGTCACGGTTACCCGTCAATTCCAATGAGAGTGCAGGATGAAATTCAGAACCCAGGCGGCCCATAATGCAATTTGCACAATTTTGCAGAAACCATAAATGGCATTTAAATGGAGGACCTCTTGCTCTCTTTCTCTCTATAGATACTGTAAGTAGTGCAAATATGCTTCTACGAGAACACACACACACACACGGTGTGAATGAAAACATGACATTCTTTTAATGCCTGAATTCTAAATGATTTTCACACGATTTTCTAACGTCTCTTTCTGAAGTTGTTGCACTGAAAAAGAGGAAGGTTTGTGATCGAGTTGCAAAAGATGAGTCTAGACCTCACAAACACACCCGTCGCCCTTCAGAAGAGCGTTTCGCAACATGACGCAGCAACTACATGCAGGAATGCTGAGGAGACACATTACACAGTTTGCAGGTGGCGTCACCGAGATGTTGCAGTTATTAGCAGGAATGTGGGAGTTTGTGTGTGAGACGGAGTTCTTATTAAACCCAGGAGTGGAAAAGAATGAAACCTCAGCATATTACACACACACTGCACTTTTATTTTCACTTTCATCTGTGATAGACATCTTATCCTTTGAGTTTCACACACACTAATGTGCTTTGATTAAGTGCGGATTAGTTTCTGAAGGACAAAGCTTCATTCTTACATGAAAATTGACGGATAAAATGATCTCAGGACAAAGTGTGCTGGATTTGGAATCAGCAACAGATAAAAAATGGACTATTTTGAAAGAGACCCTCCCCTATTAAAATAAAATAAAATAAAATAAAACTAACTAACTAACTAACTAAATATATATGTATACACACACACACACACACACACACACACACACACACACACACACACACACACACACACACACACACACACACACACACACACTTTTTCACTTAATTAAATATTTTGTACATGTATGTATTATTATAATAATTATTCAAATATAACACAAATTAATTTTAACGGCACTAATTTTATTAACGCGCGATTAATGCAGCACGCATTTTCTGTTTGACCCGTGGCCTGGGCCATAGTTGGAAAAATGGATGGAGATGCACAGTGTTGCCAACTTTGCGACTTTGCAGACACATTTAGCGACTTTTTCCCTTCAAAAAAGCGCCTAGCAACAAATCTTTAGGGTTTGGCCAAACCTTATTTAGTTTCGGAGACATCGAAACATCGGAGAGGTCTTGCTGTCCCAGCGCGCGCACACATTTCTCTCTCTCTGTGCGTCTGCTCTGTTCAGCAAGCGGCGGAGATGAGCAGCGCTTTCAGTTAAAACAGATATTATGTTGCTTCTCTAATTTTATATGAAAGTATAGCCGAAATCACAACACAGCTATTGTCTTTACCTTATGTGTATTTCATTTTATCAGACGAAGGCTCGATTATAGGCTAAATCAGGATTTTTGTGCAGATTAACATCTTGGAAGGGAGAGCTGGTTATGTAGTCTTAATGGGTCGCGTTTCATATTTATTCCTTTGTCTGACAGAAACAGTAAAATATATCAATGAAAACAGTTTTATTGAGAATTTAGCTGCATCAAAATACAGTATGTGGGCACCAGTGGCGTAGCAAGTCAGCCCCGGGCCCATAATTTACGGTACAATTAGAACAAATAAAAATGTGCGATTAAGTTGCGATTAATCATGATTTAACTCATGACAATCATGTGATTAATCGAGATTAAATATTTTAATAGAATGACAGCCCTAGTATTTATTTATAATGTCTTACATTTATTATACTATAATTACACTATTATATATATATATATATTTTTTTTTTTTTCTTATGTATTTTTTTATCCATAATAATATATGTAAATAATAAATCTGTAATGAAGTGAAAAATAAAGTAATTTTCAAGACTATATATTTCAACAGAAAATATATTTTGTGCATGTGTAAATGTAATCAACACATCATTTAATAAATAATAATTATATATAAATATAAATAAATAAACACATTTATACATGTGTGTGTGTGTGTGTGTATGTATGTATATATGTATGTGCATATATAGGAATAATAAATAAAATTACATCTGTATTAAAATAATTATATACATATTTATTTATAATTAGAATTATTATTAATTTTTATTACATTTATTTATTACATTATCATTTATATAATTTCATAAATAAAACGGTGTATTTTTATCCATATCCACACATCAGTTATCATTTCCCCATTTGGCATTTGGCAGACTCTGTCCTTGTAATTAATAATTCAACAGCATAACCAGATGCCTGCAAAAAAACAGACTGTGCCAGAAGCTCTTAATTACAGGAGCGCAAAAGGAGAAGTGTTTTTAAGCGAGCGTTATGAAATGCGACACAGACTGACCCTTCCACTGACTCCGACTTTAATTATTCATACCTTATGCATAAACACATGAATATTTATACACATTTTACACATATTCCTCTCAGCAGCCAGGGGCGTTTAACTTTAGTTTATGAAAGCTATCTGAAAAAAAAACTAAAAAAAACCTAGATGAAAGCAACTTTTCTCTGTTCGCGTGTGGCGTATGCAAGGAAGTGTCATGCAAACGACAGGAAGTTGGTTAGTTTGCATGACTCTGGAGTCCTCTGTGTGTTTGTGTGGTTTCTCAAGCAAATGACTGCAGCAAAAGTGTGTCAAATCGTCAGCCAAATCTTGTGTTTACGAGTGTGTGAACGCGTGTGAGACACTTTCAGTCGCGGTTTCACCCAAGAAAACTTTCCGGCAAACCCAAAGCGGCCACAATGACGTCGTCTTTGCCCAGCAAACCTCGAAAAGCGAAACAAAAGAAATCAAGTAGAAATTGAATTATTCCAGGGCTATGATGTCGTACTGAAAGGGAGGGACTTCCTGCCTCGGTCTCGCGGCGCACCAGCATTTTGCACATCTGATACGTGTGGGAAGCGTTATGAACAATAGCGGCTTCAGGACGGGCGGCACGGAGGACGTTTAGCCGTAAAGGAAATGGGGGCACGTCATTATGGCCTGTCATACATGCAGTATATGAGTTCCACAGAGATGTTTATCAGTGTGCAATCAGATACCGCGGTGCATTGTGGGACAGCAGGATAAAGGGCTTTGATTGGCAGTGTTAAGAATGGAGGGAAAACACACACACACACACACACACACACACACACACACACACACACACACACACACACACACACACGTGTGCTCGCATCTGATGCAATCGGGTCGTAATATCTGAAGTGCATGGCTGGATTTGGCGAGTGCGTTGACAGACGGACAGGTAGGTTTGTGTTGGTCTGCTGTCAGAGCTCATGTTCTCACAGACGCCTGCGGACACACGGAGAGGTCAGTTACACACACCTGCCAAGGGTCGGACTTCTCCACATCAAGCTCCAGGAGACCAGATACACAACACCATGCACACGGCACACACGTACACACGCACACAACACCACGCACACGGCACACGCACACACACACACACACACACACACACACACACACACACACACACACGTATACACACACACACACACACACACACACGTATACACACACACACACACGTATACACACACACACACACACACACACACACAGAGCTCATACTCAATTTTAAAATACAAACGAAAAATCATATATAATTATATTGTGCAGCAATGTTTTGCAATGTGATATTTTCATTAAGAGATATTATTTTCATTTACAATTACGCATATTTTCCAACAAATTGGCATTACTGTAAACCAAAAAAATGATTTTTATATATTATTTTATTATTACTAATTTAATAACAATAATATTATTATATATTATTTTATTGTACTTAAACATCTATACATCAAGTTGTACTGTCTTTATCTTGACTTCTTGTTTTTATCTTGAATTATTATTATTATTATTATTATATTTAGTAATTTTTTAAGAGTGACAAAAGCTCACAAGTAAACAGACAAAATATGGTAATGAAAATATGGTGAAAATTATATTCTAAATTGTGAAGTATTTATACATCACGTTGTAGTGTCTTCAATTTATGTTGAAAATTAATTATTAGAAAATATGAGAATAACAATATGGAGTGGAAATGAGCTTAACTGTCATTAAAAATACATTGTAAAAACTACATATTTGCATACATTCATCTTTTGCATTTTGACTTTTTTCCATTTTTTGTTTTCTGAATTTTAAAAAAAAAAATATTAAAACAACACTCAAAAGTAAAACATTACCTTCAAAACACATTAACAATTCTTATTAATTATGTTAATGAGAATATGTTAGAAAATTGTGCAAATATGAAAAATAAGTCATGAAGTAGCAAAAACAGTAATAACATTAATCATCTGAATTTGGCCATTTTTTCATGACAATTCATGAGTTCAAAAACATTTTTGTAGTTTAAAAAAAAATACTGAAATGTGAAATAAATAAATATAATACTGTTATACAATATTTCTCTTAGCTTTTTTTTTATTCTTATTTATTTATTATAATATTACTTAATTTTTTGTAATTAAAACAATGACTGAAATGTAAATAAAGTACAATGAAAAATATTATAATACAATATTTATATATTTTCTTCTCTTTTTTTATTTTATTTTGCGGTAAAATAATATTGATAATATGACTTGTTATTCATGAGGAGTTTGGTGAGATTGAGCCGTTAGTTTAGCATCGCTACTCTCCAGAAAAAGTTCGACCCACACCTCAGTGAAAGCAATCTCTGCTCTCAAACAGGTTTAATCAGAAATAAGAGCAGTTCTGCTTGGAAAGGCGCATGCTTTATGAGAATGTCAAAGTCTGTTGGTAAACAAAAGAGCTATTCAGAGGCCGAGCCGATCGGAGACGCCACCCAAACCCCTGGAACCCCGACGCGGCCCGGATAAAGTTTCCATGTCCAAAGGGTAAAACGGGAAAGGCTAAACACACACACATACAAAAAGCCTCTCTCATGCAGACTTACGAAACATGGTGTTGAACTGCTGGGGGTTCAGGTTCCACTTGCCCCACGGAGTTTTGTGACCTTTCGACTGGGCGTAGTGGGCGTGGTTAAACTCTGGCTCCGTCCCGAACGAGTCTAGGACCCTCAGCATGCACCTAAAACACACGTTCAGAGTTGGAATGTGGGCAAAGAACAGCAGTGTGCAAACCATCTACAAAGTGCTGATGTCTGTACATTAAAAAATGCTCATAATAATAAAATATATAATAAAAGTAACAACACAAAACATTGTAAAAAAAAAAAAAAAAAAAAAAGATATTAATTTTAATAAAATTAATAAAATCAAGTACAATAATACAATATTTTTTTTAAATACTGTAATTTTATTATTATAATTTTTTTTTTTTTTTTAAGATCTATTTTTGGTGTTTTTGCCTTTATTATGATATGACAGTGGCGAGTAAACAGGAAGTGAAGTGAGAGAGAGAGAGAGGGGGGTGGGATACACGAGCTGGGATTCGAACTCGGGACAACGACGTTATAAGTCGACGCATTTGTCCACTAGGCTATCAGCTTAAAAATTACAAAAAAAACTACATGATAAGTTCTTCATAAATTTCTTTTTGGCAAACTTTAACAAATCTGTACATAAATTTGGCATCAAAAATAAGAAAAATTATTTAGATTTCTTTATTAAAATTATTGAATAAAATTATACACATTTTCCAGAAAATAAGTAAATTCATTTATTTATTGTCTGGAGAATTACTATAGTAAACTAAGGCAGTTTCTAACACTAGAGGAAGTTATCTATCAGCAAACGATTATAATCAGGTAACAGCTAATGGTCATATCAGGTCAGACGACCCTGATTACTCGATAAGCCCAATCCTGGCTGTAGTAACAGCTCGGATTCACACCGGCGCAGTGTGGATGGGATCGACCCAGAGGAGAATCTGTCTCAGTGTCTGAAGGCAGAGATAAAATCAGGAGATCAGGTTCAGTCTCATTTCAAACGGCTTACGCGGTCAATAACGCCCGAGTGTCGCGTTTCTCAACAGAGCTGAAGAAACTGTGTCAGAGGAAAATACTTCATGCTAAAGCACAAATGTGATGTGAACTCACTGATAATGGACCCAGGACGGGCCCAGAGTCTTCTTGAACTGAGCCAGACCCACGATGTCTATGTAGATGAGCTCCACAATTTTATCACCCTTTGTAGGACAGCTGGACTTGTTGCCCATGACCTTCTTCATGATCCTGGAGACACAGAATTGAATTGAATGGCACTGAATGGACCTGACTGAAGAATTGAGGACAGAGAAGGAGTTGGAGACTCACTCCTTGAGCTCGGCGAGAGACGCAGAGATGCGAATGTCGTGTCCGAGAAGATACAGCGTGGTGATCAGGTCACTCCACTGAACCAGCTCGCCCAGAGGACCGCCGCTGAACGCGTTCTCCGCTATCTTAAAACCAGACTCCTTCGTCAGGAGACCCAAGTGCACCAGGATCTAAGAGAAAAACAAACCAGAAAAAAATAATAATAAATACATACCATTTTACACATTTTATGTAAAACAATTTTACATTTTTTTTAATGTAAAATTTTAACAAAAAATTATTTTAATTAAAAAAAATGTATGTTAATAATTAACGTTTAAATGAACTTTAATTTAAAAAAAAATACAGTACGTTAAAAATAGTAATAATACCTATTAATAATAATTATTATTATTTTTCATATAGTGCTGTCAAATGATTAATCGCACACACAAATATATTATGTAAACAAAAACCTTTATTTTGGATGCGATTAATCACGATTAATTGTTTGACAGCACTAAAATCTTTACATGAATTAACTATATTTTATTTTATTGCATAATATTTATTTTCTTTAACAATAATGAAGCTAAATTTAACATATCAAATTGGCAGTCCTAATTAAAAACAATCAAAATATGATTCCATACTTCAATAAAAGCAGAGTATTGAAATATTATGGTTAACTTTTTAAAACTTATATATATATAAAAAAAGAAAATACAAAATATAAATAAAAATAATATTTACATTTTAACTTCACTTAAAAAAAACCTTTGATTATTACATAAAAAGAATAATAATATAATAAATAATATACACTAATATATAAAATATATGTATTTTTTCTAGTAATTAAACAATATGCTTATTAATCACTAAATCACAAATCAATATTTTTATAATCTAATAATAACATTATATATATTTTAAATGTATTAATAATACATACTAAAAATATAATCAATATTAAAAAAACATTGATATGATTTATTAGAACAATAAACAATGAAAAAAAAAAGATTAATCCCATAGTATTTTTATTTCATTTTTTCTATATTATTAAAATCACACAATTTTTATTATTAAACTAATGTTCCTGATTAAAACTGATCAAAAAGTCTGATTCCCCTAAATTGAATGATTAATATTTCCCTAAAATGGCTCAAATAATTGCCAACATGTTTTTTTGGTCTTAAATATTTTAACTATGCCTATTGTGAAGAAGTAAATGGGAAGAGAAGGCTGCATTCTGAGTTAAAAAACTGTGGGTTGCAGTCTTTTAAATTCTCTGTCGTGTCAGAATCTGCATGGCGCAGTCATACATTTTTCATTCACGGCATTTGTTTTAGTATTAATATCTCAAGGGACTCGCACGCAGTCACATTTGTGTGGTGAATAAGTATCACCGGAGGATTATGGGTAACCGTGACATGCTTTAAGCTCTAAACAACTGAGGTTATTTCAGGCCTGACATCAGGCGATCTCTAGAGAGACGCGTGCGTGAGGTTTTGGGTCCCGCTGTGGCGCCTGACTGCAGGTGAAAGAGAAAGTCAAAGATGCTCCAGGGAAAGTGTGTCTATCTGCATTCGTGTGAATTATTCATTTGGAAAAGGGCGGAAACACTGGCTGCATCGTCCAAGGATGCAAACTCACCGTGGGTGAAAAAAAGTGACAAAGACAATGGAAACATTTAGCGGATTCACTCGCGCAATTTTTTCACTTGCGTTTGTCACTCCTGAAACAGTATAGGTGGACGTTCGGTCCTATTAGACAAACAAAACCTTTCTTCAAATTGTCAAAGGATTATGTAGAGAAACCAAGCTCTTATTATAGCACAACTGACTGAAATTAAGGTACTTAAGATTGCACACATAGTCCGAAATTATTGTCCAAAATTTTCGCACGTTAAAGAAGTTGTGTTGTGTCAATCACGTTCACACACTGCCTCCGAAACCTTCGTCCATCATAAAAAAAAATCAGATCAGGTTTGATTTTCTGCATTTTCGCATCTAAAACAATTTTGATAGGAAAGGATGACGAATACGAAAAAAAACGCATGCGAATATTTCGGACTCCAATTGCAAGGACCTTTACTCGCGTGAAAAGTCCTGATATAATCAATGACTAACTACACAATCAATCTCTTATTTACGCTGTGTGTAGAGCTGTCACAATAACTACTTTTTGTTATGACACCAAAATTAATTGCGATTAATGATATTATTGTCATTTTAAGACCATTTTATACCACTGATTAATGACTGTATGACAATATAATAGCATAATAATGCAAGTACACTCTTTCAAAGAACAAAGAATGCTTATTCTTAAGAATATTTAAGCATTGTAATCGGAACATGAACAACTATATCTTAAAAAAATAAAACTAATAAATAATAAATTAGTAAATAATAAATAATAAATAATATCGGTCGATACCAATACCAGCACGTCTTTTTAATCAATGTACAATTAATGACCTGATCGTCACTTCTTTTATGCGTCAAACACAATCCACCAAATATAGACAACTTCATTTTAATGAAAAATAAAAAATATAATCTATAAAAATAATACTATTATAAATTAGGTTAGTGGATAATTCAGCAGCAAAGGTTATTCTAGAGAAATCATGAGTGCACAATAATTTTATAAAATGTAAACATTTAGTGAAATAACTTTATTTAGTGGGGAACAAATAAAAGTGAACAAGTGTAGGACTAAATCTGGTAAAATGTTACACATCGCTCTTTGTAGTGTAGAAAAGTACATTCGTGAAAAGCAAGTAAATATACAGTAATCAACATTTGAAGTGGATCAAAAAAGTTAATCAAAGTTGTCCTAAGACAAGAACAGGTATTGTTTTGGTTTTAGGACCAAAGGTTTTGATCCACTTCAAATGTTGATTACTGTATTTATATATAAATATATAATATATCTGCGAGCGTGTAGAACTCAAAACATTTTCCGAAAACAAAAATGAGTTCAGAGCAGATTCTGACTAACCTAAAGAAAACACCTCTGATTGGCTATTGCTTTCAACAGAAATACCTGTGATTGGCTACAATACTCAAAGCCGCAAAAACAAGTTGTAAATAAAGTTGTGGTTTAATAATTCTGACCTATTTCGATCTCAAAGGGTGAGTTTTCACCAATGCATCAATGATTGTTAAAGGCTGACATGTTCAGTCAATACCGAGACTCCCACATTTCTTGAGACTCACCTTTTTGCGCTTGTGGTTGTGCAGGTTTTGTTTGGTGGCGAGGGAGCGGATGGCGCTGACCCACGGCTCCTCCATGCGCTTGATCCGCAGCATCATCCAGCGAAACTCCTCACGCCGCGACATCACGCGATACAGCTCGTCGAAACTCGTTCGGATCTCCGTCTGCGCAAAAATAAACAAAGCAGTTTGCATAGAGTGTGAAAGTTTGTGTGAAGTTATGTCATATTCTGGAGACCAGTGTTGGGTAAGTTACTATAAAAAAAAGGAATTAATTGTCTGCGCCGACAGCCTTCTGGGCAGCGCACGACATGCATCGCTGTTGCGCTATGGACGTCCCAAATTCGAATCCTGACACGAGGACCTTTACCAATCCTGCACCCCTCTCTCTCTCTCTCTCCCTCCCACTTTACTTCCTGTCAACTCTACACTGTCCTATTATAATAAAGTAAAAAAAAAAAAAAAAAAAAATGCCTTCACTGGTGTAATTAGATTACCGTACTAACTACTCTCTCTAAAAAGTATTGCATTATTTTTTACTTTCTAAATTTAAGCAAGTTTATATTTGAAAGAACTAAAATGCAGTTTCCCGTCTATCCTTGTATTGTTTAACTTGACACGCAACCTCGACCAGCTGAACAATACAAGTACGGACATGAAACTGCTCTTTTAATTCTTTCAAATAAATAACGTAAAAATGCATAAATTATTTTTGAACTGAATCAAGTATTTAAAGAAAGAAGGTTACATTAAAAACATTAAAACATACATTTTAACATCCACTATTGCTTTATATAGAATTGTTCTGTAGTTAATACAGTATTTAATGCAATTACATTAGAAGTAACTGTAATTAACTGATAAAAAAAGAGTAATCCCTTACTTTTCTTTTTCAGGGGAAATGTAATTAAATTACAGTAATTAGATATTTCATAATGCATTACACCCAACACTGCTAGAGACTATTTTAAATACTTTATTAATGTGTGTTACGCATTTTATTTAATTTGTTTACTTAACATTTAATTTCAACTTGTAATCAATTTATTTGTTAAATGATTTTTATTCAATACATTTTATGGACATTTTATCATATATTGAGGACAGTTTTGTCCCCAAACCATAGCTGACCTGTGTATTCCTGTCGGCTTCATCAGCATTATTCTTGATCCTCCACGGCAGGCGAGGGCACCAGTTTTCAACCTAACACACACAAAAACAGTGAGTTAGCACGCGTCAGAGCTAATGATCAGGCATAAACCAGCAGAGCGTGGAAACACACATCTTGTAGATATACTACATCTCATTTCTCTGAGCAGCCTTGCGTATTTACATATCAGTCCGCTCATTTAACTACCTGATCAATATTTAAATTACACATCGACTGCTAAAGAGAATGAGATGGTTGATATGGAAATGTATGCACGTCGCAATGATGATGCTGTATGTGCAGCTCTGTCTAATGGATTTCAGATGTTAACACACACACACAGACAGACACACACGCAGAGACACACGCAGAGACAAGCAGAGACACACACACACACACACACACACACACACACACACACACACACACACACACACACACACACACACACACACAGACACACACAGACACACACACACGCAGAGACACACGCAGAGACAAGCACACACACACACACACACACACACACACACACACACACACACACACACACACACACACACAGTGTGGTTATTAAGAGACAGCCATTAATTTCAGATTGTTCCACAAAATTTCATTCGGAAGTCATTAAACACTCAAAATGAATTATAAACTGCATTTTTACGATTTTGTCAAATTTCACGCATCATATTTTTCTGTTTTATAGAGGATCATGTGTTTACTGTGGCATGGAGAGCAATTCACACAGCCAAACTTCCTTGTATGCAGAAACCACACTCAGCTAATAACGTTAAGGCCATTTTAACAAGGTTTACTGGACATGAAACCATATCATTTAAAATATATTAAAGGAATAGTTCACCAGAAAATGGAAATTTGCTGATATTTGACTCACCCTCAGGTCATCCAAGATGTAGATTAGTTTGATTCATCAGAACAGATTGGGAGACATTTAGCATTACATCACTTGTTCACCAAAGGATCCTTTGAAGTGAATGGGTGCCATCAGAATGAGAGTTCAAACAGCTGATAAAAACATCACAATAATCCACAAGTAATCCATACCACTCCAGTCCTTCAGGTAATGTCTTGAGAAACAAAAAAGCTGCGTGTCCATAAAAAACAAATCCATCACTGAGGCGTTTTTTTTTTTTTAAACACCAAACCATTGCTTTTGGCCAAAATACAACTCCATAATCCATAATAACACTTCCTCCAGTGGAAAGGTCAATCCCCTGTTGTCCTCTCACATCAAAATCCACTGACTTATTTGTTTTGGACTGTTTTTGCTTGTAAACTGTGCTGGATCTGTGCATATTTCTCTCTGATTCAGAAGAGATGGCTTTTTCACTGGAGAAAGCAATATTATGATTAGAGAAATCGTATTTTAGCAACGATCCTAATGATAGATTTGTTTCTTACAAACATAGCTTTTTGTTTCTCAAGACATTAACTGATGGACTGGAGTGGTGTGGAATACTTGTGGATTATTGTGATGTTTTATCAGCTGTTTGGACTCTCATTCTGACGGCACCCATTCACTTCAATGGATTCATTTTTCCAAATCTGATGAAGAAACCAACTCATCTACATCAACACATTTTCA
>CM071959.1:13215000-13337500 GCA_036784905.1 Acrossocheilus fasciatus | reverse complement strand
ACCTTTCTGGGCCTTGCACGTGTGCGTCAGTTGTGTTGGTGTCTATGCAGGTTTAGAAAGCTCTCAGATTTCATCCAAAATATCTTAATTTGTGTTTAGAAGACAAATGAAGGTCTTACAGGTTTGGAACGACATGAGGGTGAGTAATTAATGACAGAATTTTTATTTCTGGGTGAACTAAGCTTTTAAAATGGGAAAAACTTCGCAAACTTATCCTGTGTATAATACATAATAATGCATAAATATTTTGAGTCAAAATGTCTACTATTAAGGTTGATAAGATCAGAATTTATAGCTATCGTTAAAAATATCAGTCACGTTAGCTACATTATAGTTGTTCGTATTTTTTACTATAAATTCTTCAAAGCAAACACTTTATGCAACAACAAAGGGTTGTTAAAAAATAAAACAAAAACAAACAAGAAAAACAACGATATCTAAAGAGAGCCACTGAGACCACTGCAAGATGGCGCCTGTGTGTTTGTCGGCATGCCGTCTGTCTCGTCAGTTTTTAAATATCCGTTCAGGACTTTGTTTATCTGTGCTTTTTCTTTTGCTGTTAATGTGTTGTGTTGATGCTATCATCACCTATGATCGGCAAGCATTGTTACACATCAAAAGTTTGTTGGACAATCAAGCCAGTGACTGTCCCATTGCACAGGAACATTGTTACTCCTCGTTCTCTCTTCCCTCGGCCGCGTTTGTTGGTCGCCAGCTTCCTTGCTGTATTATCCATCAGCGGAAACGTCGCAGAAGGAGGGGAAATCGCGGAGGTGTCCGGGTGAGGATTAGGAGAGAAGTTTCTATCTCCTCGGCTCAACTTTCTACATGTCCCTTCACTCCTTCCTACGGTCACCATGGTTTATACCTGGCTCGGCGTTCGTGGGATGTGAGATATGCCTATCATCTACCCATCGTCCCGGATCAGAGGCATTCGGCTGAATTTTGCGCTCCTGCGCGATTGCGCGCACGAAGCAGGGGTGTGAATCTTCAAAATATTAAATCATTGGAGTATGTTCGTCAATCACAAACACAAACCGTTGTCTCCCACGTTAAAATGGCCCTGGTAAATGCCAGATCTGTGTCTAATAAGACTTTTATTTTGAATGACTTTTTCACCAGCCACGAATTGGATTTCCTATTTTTAACTGAGACCTGGACTGGAGCTGGTGAGTCGTCTATCTTTGGCGAGCTTTGTCCTTTAAATTGTGGTTTTATCAGCACTCCAAGATGTGTTGGAAAAGGGGGTGGAGTGGCTATGGTGTTCAGGAACTGGTTTAAATCTCGGACCGTCTCTGTTGGGAACTTTGCTACTTTTGAATCTCAATGTGTTTTGATAGAATCTGCTACTACTCCATTACTATGTGTATTGATTTACAGACCCCCAAAGCCAGATAAAGTTTTTATAAAGGAGTTTTCTGAATTTGTTTCTCATGTTATCACATCATATGATCGTCTATTAATACTTGGTGATTTTAATATTCATGTCTGTTGTCCTGGTAAGCCCATGGTTGTTGAGTTTATCCATGTGTTGGATTCTTTTGGCTTCACTCAGCATATTGAAAATGCTACTCATGTACTTGGCCATACTCTGGACCTTATCATGTCTTATGGGTTTTCCATTGATAACATAATCATTGAAGATGTCTGTTTTTCAGATCATAAGCCAATTGTATTTAATGTCAATTTATCTAGCTTTTTGGGTAATATAAAAACTACTGGTTTTTATTCTCGTTGTATCGATTCTCTCACTGCAAATCAGTTTTCATTTATGTTTCATAGTAATGAAGTGTTTACAGCAATTTCAGATGCTGCTGAACGTTCTTTAAGTCCTGATTTTTTAATTTCTCTTTTTAATTCTTCCTGTTCTGATATCCTGGATTGTATAGCTCCTCAGAAATATAAATGTCCAAAATTTAAATCACAACCATGGCTGGATGACTCCACTCGTTCGCTTAGACAAATTTGTCGGAAGGCAGAGCGGCGTTGGAAAAAAGATCATCTTACTGTCTCTTTTGAAATTTTTAAAGAATCCCTGGTGAACTTCCAGAAGGCAGCAAAAATAGCTAGAGCTAAATATTTTTCTGATATTATTAATAGATATTTTCATACCCCTAAAATTTTATTTACCACGATAAATTCAATAATTAATCCCCGCATCTCTTATGGAGTAGAGCAATCACCAGATATTTGTGAAAGATTTTTGAGATTTTTTATTGAAAAGATTGCTGGTATTCGATCCTCATTTGATCCTCTTTGTTCTAGTTCCTTGGCTGACTGTTCAGTTTCTACAGTTACCTTGTATAGTTTTCGGCCGGTGTCTTTATCTGAGTTAAGGGACTTAGTGATGAAGACGAAATCTTCAACTTCGCCTTATGATGTTGTTCCTTCTGACTTTCTTAAAGAGGCTTTTGAAATAGTTGGTCCTAGTATTCAGGTAATTATTAATTCCTGCTTAGAAGCAGGCATTGTCCCTGCGGTTTTGAAGCATGCAGTTGTCCAGCCATTGCTTAAAAAACCCAATGCTGATGTTAATTGCCTGAATAACTATCGTCCTATTTCTAAACTCCCGTTTCTTTCAAAAATACTGGAAAGAGTTGTCTTATCACAGTTACTTTCTTTTTTAAATTCTAACAATATACTCGAACCTTTTCAATCAGGTTTTACTGCCCACCACAGTACTGAAACAGCTTTGTTAAAAGTGTTGAATGATTTGTTACTGTCAGTTGATTCTGGTGATAATTCAGTTTTGGTTTTATTGGATCTGAGCGCCGCTTTTGATACAGTAGATCATAATATCCTTCTGTCACGCCTTGAACAGTGGGTGGGCATAAAGGGTACAGCACTTTGCTGGTTCGAGTCATATCTCAAATCCAGGTCATTTTCAGTGTCTGTTGGCCAGTTTATCTCATCTTCTGCTTCTCTTCTCTATGGAGTGCCTCAAGGGTCCATTTTGGGGCCATTGCTTTTTAATTTGTATATGCTTCCACTTGGTAATATCATTAGGAAATATAACATATCTTTTCATTTTTATGCTGATGATTCTCAGCTGTATCTTCCTTTAAAATCTCGAGATTCTTTGCAGACTCTCATTGACTGTCTTGAGGATATTAAATGCTGGATGTCAAATAACTTCCTGCAGCTTAACAATGATAAAACCGAGGTGATTCTCTTTGGTCCCTCTAAAACAAGAAACTCTATTGCTGGGAATTTAGAAAACCTCACTCCATATGTTAAGTCTAGTGTAAAAAATCTTGGTGTTATCTTTGACTCTGAGCTTTGTCTTGAAAAACAAATTAGCTTAGTTGTTAAGAACAGTTATTATCAGCTGAGAATCATCTCCAGACTTAAATCAGTACTTTCCTTTCGAGATCTGGAAATAGTCATTCATGCATTTATCACATCTCGTTTGGATTACTGTAATTCGTTATATGTTGGTCTTCCACAATCTACATTATCACGGCTGCAGATGGTTCAGAATGCAGCGGCTAGACTGTTAATCGGCACTAAAAAACGTGATCATATTTTGCCAGTATTAGCATCCCTTCATTGGCTTCCTGTCTTTTTTAGAATTCAGTTTAAGATTTTACTTTTTATTTTTAAAGCTCTTAATGGAAATGCCCCATCTTATATTTCAGATCTTATTAGTTTGCATTCAACACCCAAGTCCCTTAGGTCGGCAAATAAAGCTCTATTACATGTTCCTCGGTCACGCCTTAAATTTAAAGGAGACAGAGCCTTTGCAGTCGCCGCTCCACGTTTGTGGAATCAGTTGCCACCTGACATTAGGAGTGCTTCTTCTCTTTTCATTTTCAAGTCTAGACTTAAGACACATTTTTACTCTCTCGCCTTTCCTGGGTCATAAATTCAGTGTGTACGGTTGTTGTTGTTGTTTTTTTTTCTCTTATTTATTTTATTTTTCCATTGTTGTTGTTTTAATTGTATTCTATTTAATTTTTTATAAGTTTTTGTATTGGTTCTGTTCAGCACTTTGGTCAGTGTAATACTGAATTTAAATGTGCTTTATAAATAAATTTACTTACTTACTTACTAAAGAACGACTAAATGTTGATAACGTAATAAAAGGAAAAGTAATAAAGCTAAGAAATTTGTAGTCAAAATTATTTTTTCAAAATTTAAAATTTGCCTACAAGTTGCTGTTTGTAATGTTCAAAACATAATACATTAAATGAAACATTGTCAAACAAGAAAAAAAATTGTAAACTTGTAAAATTGTTAGCATTTTCGTAAGTCATAAGTATGCCCAAGTTTTACGTCTTTTGAACTGTCGTTTTATTTTAAATATCTAATTTTAAGGGTGATTAGATCTAATTACAATTTAGAGCTACCTTTTTGTTTATTGTTTGTTTGTTTTTGTTTTTTCTCTTTTCTGTTCAAAGACAAGTTCAAAACCACATTTCATGACTGTTTTTGTGTTTATTAAAACAACTGGAAATCAAGCTAGTGTTAACAACATTATATACGAAAATTGCATTTTGTTTATCTGGAATCTTCACTGTTTGCACACGGCATTATTTTACACATTATATCAACATTAAAAAGGGTTATAATGACAAAGAAAATGATGGCACAACTTTATACTTTGAACTTTAACTTCTAACTGCCCTTTAGGGCCAAATAAACACAATCTAACCTAGCTTTTTCCTTTCTCTCTAACATTTTCTGTCGAGCCATCAAATTCTGCAATCTCCTTCCTTCTGAGAAACTACTGATATGGATTTAGTCAACACATATGTCATGAAAAAACCTTGGACCATGAATGCACTATTTGCAGATTCGAAAGAAACTGATCTTTGGGGACACAAAGTAGGCACACATAATCTACTGTGCAAGCAAATGTGTCTCTCTTCCAATACAAACATGCACCCGCATTCTGCAGACGAACCCTGATCCGAGTGCAGACTTTTACACTTTCATGGACGCTTTTACCTCTCAGGTGATTTACAGTAGGCGCCCGGGTGTTCCCGAGAGTAAAGAGCTCTTTTCAAGGGCACAATGGAGATAAGAAACCTCAGTGACTCAAGTTACCGAGTTTAAAAAGCCAAGCGATGTAGAATATCAAGTGTATGACATCATACTGCGGAGATGGCTATTGTCAAGCCTACGTGTAAGCATGTTATACATAACGAACTTTTAGGTTGAAACAGCTACTTGTTTGAATGAATTTAACAGCTATTTGAGAGGTTAAACTTAGGTTAGATCATAATATCATAACTTCAAGAGATACAAAGTGATTTGTTTAATTTGTCTCGAAGTCATAGGATTCAAGCATTCGTTTGCATTTGAATCATCTTTGCGTTGACATCTAAAGATTAAATGTGCCGCCTGATGTTTTTGCCACTGATTATCTTTGCCCGTCTGTATTAGCTATGAAATCCCTGAAGAGATTAACCCAATCCATAGACTGTCAGGAGGAGATTCTTTAAGCCTGCAGCTCAATCAAAATCCATTGTTTTCAAAGGAAACGGGCCATAAGAGAGCAGAGAAAAGAAGGGAGAGGAGTCGAAACGGGACTAGATGAAAAAAAAAGAGACAATAGTATAAGATGAGGGGAGTGTAAATTAGATGAGAGGGGAAAGCAGATGAGAGAACAGGAGACAAGGTAAGATGAGATAATATGAAGGAGGGTACGGGGAGAAGTGTGGAGTCAAAATGAGAGAAGATGAAGGGAGACGAGATAATGAGAGGAAATGATATAAGAGAAAGATAGGTGAGGAAACGAGAGATTATATGAAAGGAGAAGACATACAATGGGATGAGACAAGACAGGATGAAAATAGACAAGATGAATTCAGATGAGGTGAGTTGAGATGAGAGGAGGTGACAGGAGATGATACAAGATGAAAGGAGAGGAAATGAATCCAGGTGAGACACGATGAGATGAATCCAGGTGAGACGAGACGAGACGAATGAATTGAGGTGAGACGAGACGAGATGTTACATGATGAAAGGAGAGAAACCCATGTGAGATGAAGTGAGATGAAAGGAGAGAAGAGGACTCCTGGTGAGGTGAGATGAGATGAGACACAATGAAAGGAAAACACACGAGATAAGATGAGATAAGATGAGGGAAAACAGGGCAAGGTGAGATGAGACACGATGAAAGGAAAAGAAGACAAGAAGAGATTAGACGGGAGGAGACAAGACAGTATGAGTGGACTGGAGATGAGAAGAGACAAGAAGAGAGTCGAAGACAAAATGAGAAGAGAAGAGGAGTCGAGTTTAGATTAAAAAAAGGAGACAAGTAGATTGGGAGGAGAAACAACGAGATGAAAGGAGACAAGATGAGAAGAGATGAAGGGAGGGGAGAAGAGATGAAGGGAGGGGAGACGAGGACACAAACTGCAGTAATGTGAAGGTGTTAGCCATGTGATTTCAAGTGATTTGATTTGCAAGGGCAAGATCATCTTTCTGCTCTCTCTCTCTCTCTCTCTCATAAAGCAGTAAGACATGACGGCGCTGCAGAACAATGGCTGGCCACAACCTAAATAGAACTGCACACATTAAGAGCACATCCTGTAAACCAAACAAACACCCCACTGAGGGGACACCAAACAGTAAAGGATGTACACGTCATTAACAAATTCACATTGCTTAAGGTCACACGCTAACAAACAAAGAATTTAGACCATTTTGAGAGTCACATGACACAAGAGTCATGGGGAAGAAATGACAAAAATGACTCGAGCCTAGCTGAAACATAGCCCCAAAGGCAGAAAATGAGGGATGACTATAAAGAGACGACAAAAATGAGCTGTGAAATTCGCCTCTGTTCAGCTTGATGTCATGTCGTGAACGCTTTAACTCGATCGCCTGGTTGGGTGTGTTTAACATACAAACCCAATTTAGAGCTAAATTAGACCTTAATTGGACTTAATTAGACATGAACTCCCAAACAAACCCTGATCTGTTTCACACACATACACACACACACACACACACACTGGACACACTTGTCTATCGCAGAGAGATTGTTTTACAACACAAAATCCAACAACATGAAGACCCACGCAAGGCATTCTGGGATGCATTGAGGCCATCGGTACAGATACTGATCAGGTTTAAATCCATGCTGAATTTCAAATAGCATAATATACTATGCCTACAGTCTCTGTTATATGTTATACTACTACAATAATGTGCATTTCTGAATTCAGTCCTAATTTGCATACTATGCATACTAAATATTATGCAATACTGGAATTGGGAGTCTC
Organism: Acrossocheilus fasciatus; assembly: GCA_036784905.1. Lineage (NCBI taxonomy): Eukaryota > Metazoa > Chordata > Actinopteri > Cypriniformes > Cyprinidae > Acrossocheilus > Acrossocheilus fasciatus. Next base: position 13,330,265 of record CM071959.1, on the reverse strand, counting down.
CAATCACACTACATTGGGGAAAAGTACCCCAAAGTTGGATGGTATACTATTTCCTATGGATTTCTAAAGTATGCGCCCATGTATGCATTATCAGGCTAATGTTACCCACAATCCCTTGCGTTACTTAAGAGCAGACTGTCTGTAATGGTTTTCAATTGATTTTTTCTTCAAAGATGAAATTAGACGAGAGAAGAGGACCGTGAAATGCATTATGGGATGCTGTGACATCGCTTCTAATGATAGTAGCTTAACCTGATTAGAAATGTGCAGGATTATCCATACTAAATAGTATGCGATGTTGGAAATTTTATGTCGTAAAACAGTACGCCCAACTTACGCCACGGCATACTATTTCTAATTTTTGATGTGTGCAACCCACAAAAGTGGACGAGTTTGCAACATTTTCAGAGTGAATCATATGGATTTTTGAAGTCTGCATAGATTAGGCTATTTTTTACCCACAATTCCCTTAGCCTACGAAAGTCTACAACATTTTTTGGGAGGAAAAGTTTTCGAAAAAATGACTGAAATCGGATGGATTTGTGATGTGCGTATACATTTGTGAACTTTAAGCTTATATTACCAACAATCCCCTCAGCAATGCTAAAGTGGATTAGTTTGCGAAGTTTTTAGAATGACCTATTCAAGAAACATACCAGGAATCGTATGGATTTTTAAAGTGAGTAAAATTTTCTAGAGGCTAATATTACCCACAATCGATTAGCACTACGAATGTTTGCGATTTTTTTTTGGGGGGGGGGGGGGGGGAAACTCTTCTGTTAAAGAAACATGCTAGGAATTCAGTGTTTTTTCTTTTGTTTTGTTTAGTTTTTTACATGTGTATACGTTTGTGAACTTTAAGCTAATATCACCCACAATCCCTTAAGTACTACTTAAGTGGACTAGTTTTTAGAGTGACCTGTTTAAGAAACATGCCAGGTATTAAATGGAATTTTAAAAGGTCTGTAAGTTTCTAGACTTATAATAGGCTAATACTAACCACAATCCCTTCAGCGATATGAGTTTGCAATGTTTTTTTTTAGAGAGAACTTCTGTTAAAAAAACATGGCAGGACTTTTTTGAGAGACTTTTTCCTGGTTTAAAAAAAAAAAAACATGCCGGGAATGTGAAGAATTTAAGTATGCATAAATTTGCGAGCAATTCTGTCAGTGCTTTTTAAAAAAAAATCATGCTAGGAATCCGATGGATTTTTAGCCGCTTTTCCACTATCGGGCCGAACGGTTCTCTTTGCTTAATTGTTCCGTTCTGTGCCGATCTGGGCCAGTCAGCACGGATACGGTTTCGTTTTCCACTGCGGGGCTGATAACGGATCTCTGTGGAATGCGTCAGTCGTTGCCGTGGTAACACAAGTGTTTACATATTATATGAGGTGTAAATAACCACCGCGTTATGGAGGATGATCAGAAATTTCTTCAGATTTTATTACAAATTTTTTGTTTACATTGCTCAAAATAGCGCACTTAGCAAGTTACGGAGAAACTAGCAGCCAGGAAACAGACAAGTGACAGATCCAGAATGGCGACGTCATGCACACGCACTCTACCAGCACGGTTCAGCACGGTTGTCTAACCGTGCCGAGAATTCCGGGCCGAGAACGGTTTGTAATCGTGGCGCGCCGTTCCAGGCTCACGTGGAAATACAACTGAAACCGTACCTGACCGTTCTTAGAACCGTTCGGCCCGATAGTGGAAAAGCGGCTATTGAGGTGTTCATAAATTTGTGTACTTTACCCATAATCCCTTTGGCGCCACTGAAGTGGACTAGTTTTTAGAGTGACCTGTTCAAGAAAGATTCCAGGAATCGTATCGATTTTTAAAGTGTCCATAAGTTTCTAGACTTTAGGCTAATATTACCCATAATCCATTCAGCCCCATCAAAGTGGACTAGTTTACAATGTTTTTAAAGTTACCTGTTCAAGAAACATGCCAGGAATCGTATGGATTTTTAAAGGGTCTAAGTTTCTATACTTCAGGTTAATATTACCCACAATCCTTTCAGTGTTATGAAAGTTTGCGATATTTTTTGGAGGGCAGGCATGTGGCAAGAATCCAGTGGATTTTTGAAGTGTGCATATGTTTGTGTACTCTAGGCTAATATTACCCAGAATCCCTTCAGCACTACCAAAGTGGACTAGTTTACAATGTTTTTTGAGTGGACTAGATTTGGATAATTGTACCATCACACTTTCGTTTGCTGATTGGGGCGATAACATCCATATATCAAATTAGAGCAACGTGCTTTCTTCTTTCATGAACTTTACGGAACTTCCTTCTTACCATCACATACAAAAACAATGATTAGCTGAGAGGAGCAGAGAAAGGGAACGATTTTGAGTCCGCATGTGGTGCTATGTAGAGTGGAAAAAACAGCTGTGCTTGACACAGGCACCATTGTAAACACGCAATCACATAAACACACACACACACAGATGGGCGTTTTCCGTCACATACTCCTCCAGGCTAAATAGTGTGAGACCCCGCAAGACAAACAACAGTCATCAAGAAGACAACGAGTGTGTCTTTAAATGAGAAAACAGCAAGAAATGGAGGAGCGAGAGGAGAAAAGCACTCAGGAGAGCTGTCTCTCTCTCTCTCTCTCTGTTGCGCTTCAGTGAGACACATTTCCCTCAGAGCAGCGTGTGTTTCTCTCTCTCATGCCAGAAAACACACACCGAGGGCACTTCTATGGCTAGTATGGAGGAGTGTGAGAGTACAGTGCTCTAGTGTGTGTGTGTGTGTGTGTGTGTGTGTGTAATCTCTGTTCCAGGCGATTTTGAGGCTGTTCAGTCTTTCTGCCAAGCTGGAAGGGTTTTGCTGAAGCTTTCAAATGGATGTGACTCACACATGTTTACTTTTAAATCTGGACAAATTACAGATGATTAATGTTATTACAAAGGTGAATTTCATGAATACAGAGAGAGAGAGAGACACACACTATTTTCATTAAAATTAAGAAATATTTCCAAATCAATTTGTCATCACACTATTGTTACTAATATATATATATATATATATATATATATATATATACACATTTTTTTTCCCCACACACACTTGAGTATGTATATATGTGTGCGCATTTTGTGACATATGAGGACACATATTTGTATAATGACATGGGTATTACAAGGAGAAGGGGACTTATGAGGACATTACCCCATGTCCCCATTTTTCAAAATAATTCGTTTTTTTTGAGAAAGTAAAATTGTACAAAGTTTCCTGTAAGGGGTAGGGTTAGGTGTAAGGCGATAAAATATTTCTATTTTTTATATATAATATAAAAAAATATTTTTTATATATATTCGATTTTTGTATAAATTAAACATCTAATATGACTAAAAAAAAAACTTTGATCATGATCAAAAAATAAAATTAACTTAACATGCCTACAAATACTCCTAACATGTTTAAAAAAAAATACAATAATGAGTGTGTGTGTGTGTGTGTGTGTGTGTGTATACACACACACACACACACACACACACACACAGGTTTGTTTTGCTATCCTTGTGGGGACTTTCCATAGGCGTAATGGTTTTTATACTGTACTTACTGTATGTGCTATTGTCCTACACCAACCCTACACCTAAACCTACCCCTTACAGGACACTTTCTGCATTTTTACTTTCTCAAAAAAAACTCACTCTGTATGATTTTTAAGCTTGTTTCCTCATGGGGACCTAAAAAATGTCCCCATAAGATCAACATTTACTGGTTTTACTATCCTTGTGGGGACATTTGGTCCCCTCAATGTAGCATAAACAAGAACACACACACACACTTTCATTTATTCTTTTTATTACATTTTCATTCAATTAAATTTTTATTAATTTGGTATTGGGAAGCACAGCAATATCCAAAAAATGAGCTCAGTAATGTGAGCTCCGTGCCGTGATCCGGAACGGCCATTTCAAGCAACAAATTCCAAAAATACATGAGCTGAAACAGTTCTGGACAGAGAAATGGGCCAAAATAACTCCACGTCACTGCTGTAGGTCTGATGCAGCTACAGAAAGAGTTTAGTTGAAGGTATTGGCAATTCAGAAGGTTCCATTACATTTTTGACTTTTGACATCTAAATTCCCTTTTTACGTAGAAATTACTAAAACAATGCAGGATTAATTGAACATTTTGGGTTCTTAATTAAGTTCCACTGTGTGCTGACCATCTTTCTCTGAATCAGATCATCGTCCCACAAGAGAACCATCCAACACAATGAGCCTTTCATTACCCAGCACTGATAACTATCACATTTCTGACTACACAAGAGCCGAAAAGGCCAACAATGTGACTGACTGACAAGCAGTTACACACTAATGGAGACAGAAAAAGAAGTGTGCTCTCTCATCAGCAACATATTGCTTCATGACACAGCACAAAAGCATAAAACCCAACGGATGAAACTCAAAACCAGTTCGTTCACCTATTACACTCTTTACGCATAAGTTACCACCTGCTGAAAGTGCACATTTCAGACTCGCCCATCTCTCGACACGCGCATCCCGTCCTCTGGGACCACACACACACACACACACACACACACACACACACACACACACACACACACACACACACACACACACACACACAGGCCGACAACAATGGATTGTCAAAGTGGATCCAAAACGAGGAACCAAAAAACCAATTGTGAGCTTGAGCTTCTGATACAAGTGTATGTTTCTGACATTTTTGGACACAAATTGCTAAAAACAAAACAAAAAAAATGGTCCATTAATTGACTACTCTTTTTATTCATTTTTAAACATCCTAATCATTCATTATTTTTTTTTTTTTTTTTTGCAGGTTAAGTTATGCTTAATATAAAACAGGAAGTCCCATCATGACCATCTCACATGATTGATGAGACGAACTGCTGCATGCAGCTAGTTGTGGTTAGTATTACTGGTTTAGCTTGTTCCCTAAAGAGGGAAGCCACATCCGCTCTAGATGTATACACGCAACTGCAGGGACACTCCACACCCAACCACGACTCTTTGGAGACCTCCGGCTCTGAAAAACAGGTGACAAACATCCAGAACTGGGAAATTATGATCAAATGTGTGAGTTTGTGTTCATTAGCAACCCAGTGAAGCCAAAGCAAAGTATCATCCAGGAATATTTTTATCAGACCAAATAATCTGAAAAGGTTTTGCAACAATATCAAATCACGCTTATCCAGATAACAAGGAAGGTCCAGATGATAAGGGAATGGAAAAACTAATGCTGAACATTTAAAATGATCACTTTTATGAAAGGATGGGTGATACGTCTGTACTATATCGGTTAAATCTGAAAGTGTTTTTTTTTATTTATGGTATCAGTTGATATTGATTGATTTGTGTTGCACTTTTTTAGTTTATAATAGACTTTAGTTTCAAATAATACATTTTTTATTTAATCAGACAAAAATCATAACTTTTTTTATTGTCCATTTATCGCTTATTATCGGCGCATTATTATTATTATTGGCAGAACCCCTAAGTGGGTTAAAATAGATAAAACGAAAACCATACTAGATTTTTGGTTACACATTATCTGAAGAATATGGCAAAACTCATATAAAACATGCAACCTTGAAGTTACGTTGATCATTTTTATGTAAAAATTGTAAGTTTGTCCACTAAGTAGTAGCTTGACTACGTCAGACTTCGTATTTCCGCTCAATTTCATTTCGCTTCTGTACTCAGTCTGATATAGCAGACCATCTCCCAGTTTATCTCCGGCTCTGCAGCAGACGGGGCAATCAACGAACAGAGGGCGGGCTGAGAGCCGTGACGTAGACGCTAAGCGCCGAATTTAAGATTGTAGTTTAGGTGAGGGAAATATAAAACGACAGCGGACATGGAGACACGGGATGCTATTCGCTCTGTTGGGGAGAATAATTGAAGCCCGAACAAGAAGAGTGTTTGGTTCACATTTTGAATGGAGGTGATATTGTGGCCCTAAGTTTAATTTATCAACTGTTACCGATCATCAGCGAGAAACTGGGGAGGCCAAACTTCGGCAAGGCGATAATTGTGGATGCGTAGATTTACTTCACATAATCTGCAAAAGTCCTTCACAGTCATCTTCACTCTGGTATTTCGCTCGATGGTTTTATTTTCGCTGCATACCTGTGTTTACAGCAGAAGTTCGAGGCGGCCGAGCTGGTGAATAACATGCGTCATAACCAACCGTTATGTGATTGGCTTATGGGTACACCAATGATTTTAAACTTCAGACAAGCGTTTGGTATTACCAGGCTAACTAAGTAGCAGGACATTGTTCACAAAAAGTCGCACAAATTCAGTAATCATTCATGTATACAGAAGAAATGGGACAAATACAATTTAACAGAGTGAAAAATCCAAGCCTTTAATATCATCCATTTATCAATCATAATGTGAATATAATTATTGGCCAGAATTTTAAAATTGGTGCAACCCCTGTGAGTCAAGAGATGAAAAGAAAACCAAACTAGATTTTTTGTTACACATCATCTGAAGAAAGTGGCAAAACTCGTACACAAACCTGAAGATAAGCTGATCATTTGAATGTAAAAATCCTAAGTTTGCATCACTAAAAAAAAGTAGTAGGACAATGTTCATGACAAGTTTATCGCTCATAACGAAAATAACTTCACTCACGTCTATCATACAAACGGTGCAGGATGAATTCAATTTAACTATTTTCTAGCTGATGAACAATAAAAACACTGACAGCCAATCAGAATCCACCTGATGTTAAAAGACCTGGACCATTTAAAGCAGCAGATGTCAAAACTGCAACGTGTTTATTCTAAACAGAACTTGAGTTGGTGTGGATGCTAATTTAGTAAACATTCTTGATTTGAACAAGCCTTAACTGTAACTTTAACCCAACGTGTCTCTTTTAGCTAGCAAGGATGAACACTGTCTTTGTGCTATTGTTCTTGGCCTGCGAGTGTTTAGCTTATTAATTACACGTTGGCCTTGCGTCCACCAGCGGCATCTACGAGCACAATGAAGCAAGCCATTCTGTTTGCTAACAGTGGGTATCTCTGTCTGTGTCTCTCGCTCTCCCTCTCTCTCCGAGGATTCTAGGCTCTAGTCAAGAGCCAGAAGCGTAGAGCGTGCCAGCGGCGTCATTTCAGCACCGTCCAGAGAGACGGTAACAGACACCGCTGGCGCAAACAAACACACACACATAGACACACAAGCCACGGCCACACGAACACCTGGGCTCTCTTCACTGCTGGCACGCAGAGCCGATAACCTCTGAGAAAGAGAGAGAGAGCTGAGGTGAAACGTGCCATGTTTGGATAGATAACATCGGCGGGCGACGGTTCAGCAGTTTTAATCGGGTGGATCCACAGACGCAGACGTGAGATAATGTCAATCCAGGTCTGATGTTATCCTAAGAGTGAAGACAATAGGAATAATTTAACAAAGGACCAAACATTAGCATATTACACGTGTTAGGTGTGTCATTTTTGAGCTAGCACTAGCGTCATTAAACAGTTTTTCCGATCTTTTCCAAACAAATCTTTCAAACATTCCCACCAAACTGAGACTCAGGAATTTGATGAATTGTGATGATTTAAAAACAAACAAAAAAACAAACTAAGTTTTCTTCAGTCATCATCCAAGTATTTTAAATTTTAACAACATGTTTGGAAAAATACTCAACAGACCTCTTAAAACGTACCTAGACGACATTTTACTTACATCTTCGTATGCTGAAACATCCGATATTTTCTAATCTTCTTTATGTTGGAAATAAGTTGTCGTTTCTGGTGGCTATGCCTTAACGTTATTTTATCATTGTTAAAAATGATGGCAATGAACTTGGAAAAATGCTTTATGGTCAGATTGAAAAAAACAAGTTCCAAGAACTCAACAACAAACAAAGTGTAGCTAGTTTATGTTGATCTTTCTGTATTGAAAATAAAATTGTTTAACCATACGTTTGTTTTAAATTGACGAATTTATTGACGCAAATGTGAGATGCTAATTCAGCTCTGATGAAATCTAATTGAGAAAACAGCGAGAATCATAAACAAGAAAAAGAATAGCGCTCACATTTTAAAAACAATGACGAAGACAATATAAACAAAGCAAATAGTTCGCTGAATATCCAGAAAAATAACAAAGTCCTTTGAATGTAGGTAGCTGATATTTTTACGTAAAAAAATTACAGTATTTTGTATCCTTCTTTGTGCTACCTACCAGATTCAGTTTGTTGTTACTAACATCAACGTGTTTACGAAAAACAGCTAAGCTAACTGGCTACTGGAACTTTGAGATCATTTGCTTCCAAAACAAACTCAAAAAGTAGACTCAGACTCTCAGATCTTCTAATAAACATCTTTGGGCCAATCAGAAGACGAATTCAATCGTATATTGGTAACTTTCAAACTGCAACAAAGAGACGTATTCTGACACTGCTGGGAAACAAAACACGTTTGAGGTTAACAGCAGGTGACCTACGAACAAAAAGCCCTTCCATTTCTTTGAAATATTTGTTTCTTCAAACATTAAATGCACCCATTGAGAGCAACTCGGTAAGAACCAGCAGAAGGAGAATGTTCTCTGATGTGGGCGCAAGAGTTCACACGTACACTCGCCAGTTTACAGTTCCAGCATGAAGACCACAATGAGTCTTTGTGAGGCCCTCTCAGACAGTATTACTTAGATTTGTCATCATGTTGATGGACTATAAAGAGTCGTTTGATTGCTCTGAGAAGCAGGACCTTTCTTTCTTTTCTTCGCTAGCTGTCAGGCCCACTCGGTCACTCGTCAGGGAATAATAGTGCTCTGGAGAGCTTGGGACTGCGTGTAAAAATTCGAGCTACTGTCATCCTGAACTATGACTTAGATTTGAAAATATTGGTTTGAGTTCTCACACTGGTTTGAGTGTCTGTTAAGCAAACAGAGACCTAAAACGACATTTCAACATTTTGTTAACACGCTGCAAAACTCAACGTTATAAAAATAGCATCTTCTAGATGGCTTTAGCACATTGTTAAGTGGTTGCTAAAGGTTTTCCAGGTGCTTTTAATGTGTTAAGTGGTTGCTACCATCTTCTAGCTTATTTTAGTGCGTTGATTTGCATCTGCTAGCATGTTCTTGGTTTTAATGCAATGTTAAGCAGTTGCTAAAGGTTTTCCGGGTGGTTTTAACTTGTTAAGCAGTTGCCAGCATCTTCTGGCTTATTTTAACATGTTGATTTGCAGCTGCTAGCGTGTTCTTTGTTTAAAAGCAATGTTAAGAGGATGCTAAAGGTTTTCTGGGTGGTTTTAATGTTGTTAAACAGTTGCTAGCATCTTCTGGCTTATTTTACCGTGTTGATTTGCAGCTGCTAGTGTTCTTGATGGTTTTAGCACAATGTTAAGCAGTTGCTAAAGGTTTTCCAGGTGGTTTTAACGTGTTTGTTAAGCAACAGCTAGCATCTTCTGGGTTATTTTAGCGTGTTGATTTGCAGATGCTAGTGATAATGGTTTTATGGTTGGTAAAGGTTTTTTTGACTGGTTTTAATATATTGTTAAGCGGCTGCTGATGCCTTCTGGCTTATTTTATTGATTTACATGTTGATTTGCAGCTGCTAGTGTTTGTCGTCATTTGTATTCGTTTTTTTTTTTATGTTTATTTTTTAATTTACATGATTTGTTTGAATTATTTTAGTAAATCAAGTTAAACTAAATGCAAATGAAAAATGTTGCTTTAGCAACCTCAGTATTATACTGATGCTTGACGTATCGAGCACTGCTTACGATGGTGAAAAAAAGAGCTAAATTATTTACGCAGTGCACAATCTTCGAAAATCAAGTTAGCACTGACGAACGGTGAGTGTTACACAATCTAATGCCATTATAACACACCATATCCATTACATACTGTAATTTTAACCTGCCTTTGCAACTTAATGCATCTTATAAAGTAATTTAACTAGGTTTGAGATATAAACAAAAAGTCGTCATCACAGTGGGTCTGTCAAAAAAAGTAGTCGGAGAGAGAGAGACAGAGGGTTAGCGATATCCAGCCGCTGTCAAGCCCCACATGACTCAACGGGGTTTTGGCCTATATTAAGCACAGTGAGTCACAGACGATGATCACATCCGCACACACATCAAGTCCAGTGACAGAGAAATCACACACATACAACCTTTACAGAAAAGCACTGAGGATGAACCATGTTACAGTGATGGCATCAGATGGTAATATCATGGTATCTTAATATAAGCATGAAACTGAATGATTACCATATGTTTTATGTGGCACTTCTGAGAATACCATTGTAAAAATATAGTATTACCATGGTAAATGTCCAAAACCAACATATTACAACATTACATGGCTGTATGGTTGTACAACAAAATGTTATATTACTGTGGTAAATATATAAAGTTATGGTATTACAACTGTACATGATATTATTATGATAAATGACCAAAACCATGTTGTTATAATTGTACACGTACAAGAAAATATGGTATATAGTATCTGGTAAATATCCCAACCAGGGTTTGTATAACTGTGCATGTATGAGAAACATGGTATCACTCTGGTAAATGTCTAACAACATAGTATTACCATTCTAAAAACCATGGTATTACTTTAGTACCAAAACCACTGTTTTAAAATACCAAAATCATGGCATTACTGTGGTAAATGTCCTATAAACATGGTATTATTTGGCTACAGCAGTAACCACAGTTCAACTACAGTTTTTATAGTGTGAAATTATAAAGTATAGTGCAATTTACCATCTGTGACAATGACCAACCTGCCAAAACAGTTCAACTATAGGACCCAAATACTATAATTTTACATAAAAAAACAAAACAAACAAACAATGGTACTACAAAAACACAGCATTGTACATATTAAAAAAAACATGATTTTACTGTAGTAAATGTCCAAAACAATTGTGTTACAATTGTATGTGTGCAAGCAAACATGGTATTACTGTGGTAAATATCCTAAAAACATGGTATTATTAGGCTACAGCAGTAACCACAGTTCAACTACACTATTTATAGTGTGAAATTATACAATATAGTGCAATTATCAATCGGTGACAATGACCAATCTGCCAAAACAATAGTACCAAAATGGTTAATTTTCATGTTCTTAAACACGCTTTTACTTTCCACAATGATAATGTTACCATGATACAGTCACAGAATTAGATGGTAATATCATAGTACTTTGATATATCCCACGTTACTGAGTGATAGAGAATACCACAGTTTTACAATGGCAGATGCCCAACCGTAACATTACATTAAATTCAGTCATCCATCCGATCAAAAAAACAAAAACAACAAAACAGTCTCTCAGATGGCATTGTGGCTACATAACACACACACACACACACACACACACACACACACACACAGAGTTTAGCATCAAACTTCAATGCTGCCAAGTCAAACTTTGCTTTAGTGACAAGCTACATTAATTCTCGGCTTCATCACTACAACCTGAAACAACACTACATTATAAACACAGTAAAAATCAATAAGCGTAACTGTCAACAACAAAAACAATCTCAGCAGAGAACCTCACGTCAAAGAAAAGCAGTTTTGGATTCCATGAACAAATCAAACAACAATCAAACAGTATTTGACGATAAATATCACATTTGACTACAAAGCTATCACTCATGACATAGCCAAGCCCTTTTTTCTAACAAATACTTGGTGAAACTACAAATAGTTTGTTTTCTCCCACGGTCGTTAATCATCATGAAGCTGAAGGAAAATCAATGGGATCCAATAAAGAAGGCAGGAGCTGTGAAAGAAAACCATGTATGTGTGTGTGTGATGCATGCAAGAGTGTGTGCCATGATGTGTAAAGAGTGCTGTGTTTACTCTGAGGTCTATGGAGGGCTGTGGACTTTGGAAATAGGGGGCGGTCAAGGAGAAACAGAAAGGTTACCAGAAAATACTTCAATACGAGAAAGAGCATCTGTACCTGCCACATTGACTTTCTCTGGGTTGACGGGGTTTGGTCCAGGGGTCCCGGTTCCATTGGTCAGGTTGGTACTAGTGCCGTTGTACATGATATTGTCCACTTTAGACTCCAGCTTTGATAATCTCTGCATTATATTATCCAGAAGAACAGCTAGAGTCTTCTTCAGATCTGCACAACAGAATACGATATACATATGATTAGCTAAAACATTACAATAAAGCAGAGAAATGTATACATTTTGATTTTAGTATTTATATTATATAAATATATATAATATGATTATTAAATAATACAATAATTACTACTTTCAAAAAAGAAAAAACTCTTTATACAAAAAATAATGTTACATAATATATAAAATATATATATATTAGTGCTGTCAATCGATTAAAAAATTTAATCGCGTTAATCACAGCCATGGACTGTGATTAATCATGATTAATCACAAATTTAAAATACTAGGATTTACCTGTAAATGTGTTAAAATAAAGATGCATGACAAACTAGTTTAAAGAAACAGAACCTTTCACACTTCCGCCAGGTATGAGACATAATCCTTATTATTCTTTTGTTTTTAATCAGCCATTATCAGCCTTTATACTGGCAATAAAACTTATACCAAGCCACAATCCCAGCATACATTTACCCAACTATTATCAAAAGTATTTCTAAATAAATACAAAAAAACATTTCTTGCGACCTTACGTGAAGTATTATGACAAAATGCATTATGAAGAAGAATTGGACCTGTTCTGCAGGTGCATTAGAGCTAATATTAGCATCATGCTACATAAGACAATTTATGTGATTAATAGTACACTTTTACTCAGAACTCACTTTAAACCACCATCGAGTGTTTGTAATCACTTCCTTTTGCGATCACATGGAATTTGGTCGTTTACTGATGTTAAAATATGCTATTTATAGCCTTTTATATCGCTGCACAAATTAGCATTTCAGATGCACACATTCCTCTCAAGAAAATCACATACAGACCATATCTATCGTAATCGTGTGTTTATTATCTTATATAATATATAGTGGCTGTTGTCAAGTTAATTTCTGCTGTGTAAAAGCCATGTATGCTCTGCTGAAACTCACGTTGTTTGTGATGTTACAACCGCCTCTCCGTTCTTAAGTAGCCAGGGATACATTAATTGCACATTAATAAAATTAGTGCCGTTTTTAAATTTTACTTTTTCTGCCACACTTTAAGGTGTATTAAGCATTTATCAATCTTTTCTTCTGTACGAATAGAATAGAATAGAATAGAATAGAATAGAATAGAATAAATTCCGATGACTAATAGGCAAACTAATAGGCACGACGCACATTTAGATGCTCAATCCACACACTTAACCGAATGAGGCCAACACACTTCCAGCATTTCAAACAGGTTTTTAATATGACTCCATCTGAAACACAAGCTTCCTGCAGTAATAAAAAAAAACATCCATACGCTCGATAACTCAATAACCAGGAGTTTCATCTTGATAATACACCATAAAAGATGACTATGCTCTAATGCAGAGAGTGACATAAAGGAAAAGTGAATTTTGATACAAATGCAATTATGAATCAGAATCGCGAGATTCAATGAGTAGAGATTCCTGATGAAGTGATTTATTGTTTTAAACAATCTAAATTAGCAAACAAACTGTATGTAATAAAATCAATAACAATACAGAAGGACAAATACACTTTATTCTTTAACTATGGTTCATTCCTTGGTGACAGCAATTACTGTCATTAACTAGATTCCTTTCACATTCAGTTAAATCAAGGCTACTTGAACCGAGAACAAACATGTTGTTCAACTTATTTCCAGTTTAAAACGCCTTGAAGTACTTGTTCCTGTTTCTCTCTCACATCTCATAAATGAATGAAGGACATAATAGAAATGTACTTCTCATGATGCATGACTAGTGAAGACTGGCCCAATTTCCCCATCCAATCAAATCCCAAACGATCCCATCCCATTACTTCTGGCTAAATATTCTTTTTCATGCAGAAATATGTCACATTATGGAAGTTAAACTCGTTGCGAATGTCTCAAACTCATTTTATCGCTTTCTCTCTGGCTCAAAAAATAGTCCAAATCCAGCAGGATTTTCTCTGACAGATGGAGACAAGAGAGTATAATCCATAATTCTATGTCGCAGAGTGCCGTAGCTCACAATGATGAGGACGTCATGATCACTAAATCCCTCAGAGAGCAGTAAAGCCTTCAGGACGGGCCGCATTCATGTGATATTTGAATTTTTTTTTTTTTTTTTTTCAAAAGGACATGTGATTTTTTAATCTTATTTGTCAGTCCCACAAGCTGCAAGATAACTGTATAAAACAAATTTTGTGTGAATCCTTATTATCTTATCGATATCATGAGATCATGACATGTAAACATGAATTCTCATTGTTTTGAAGGATAACCATCTAAAATACAATAACCGATAAAGCCGATAATCGGTTTGACCGTTTCTTGTTAAACTGATATTTATTTCTATAAAAAGCACTCAACAACAACATTCACAGGTAAAGTAACTTAATTTGTAAATTGTTTGGATAATAATTTTCAAGTTATTCAAGTTAAAATAGCATATAAATTACACAAACAGCCTTAAAATAATTACAATTTTAATCTTCCAGGCTGCAATACATCTAGATAAAACATGTTTTATGGGAATAATAAAATCTTACAGACAGTAATGGGATGAGGACATGGAAAACAAACACTGTCTTGCTGTTTTGAAGAAAAACAGCTCAACATACAATTACCGTTAAAGGAACACTCCACTTATTTTGGAAATAGGCTCATTCTCCAACTCCCCCAGAGTTAATAAGTTGAGTTTTACCGTTTTTGAATCCGTTCAGCCGATCTCCGGGTCTGGCGATAGCACTTTTAGCATAGCTTAGCATAGATCATTGAATCTGATTAGACCAGTAGCATCGCGTTCAAAAATGATCAAAGAGTTTCGATAGTTTTCCTATTTAAAACTTGACTCTTCTGTAGTTATATCGTGTACTAAGACTGGCGGAAAATGAAAAGTTGCGATTTTCTAGTACGATTTGGCTAGGAACTATACTCTCATCCCGGCGTAATAATCAAGGAACTTTGCTGCCGTAACATGGCCGCAGCAGGCGCAGTGATATTACGCAGCGCCTGAAAGTAGTCCCCAGCTAGGTAACTAGTTATAATATAGCTGGGGACTACTTTCAGGCGCTACGTAATATCACTGCGCCTGCTGCGGCCATGTTACGGCAGCAAAGTTTCTTGATTATTACGCCGGACTGGGAGTATAGTTCCTAATCATATCGGCCTAGAAAATCGCAACTTTTCATTTTCCGCCGGTCTTCGTACACGATATAACTACAGAAGAGTCAAGTTTTAAATAGGAAAACTATCGAAACTCTTTGGTCATTTTTGAACGCGATGCTATCTGATTCAATGATCTATGCTAAGCTATGCTAAAAGTGCTTTCGCCAGACCCGGAGATCGGCTGAATGGATTCCAAAACGGTAAAACTCAACTTATTAACTCTGGGGGAGTTGGAGAATAAGCCTATTTCCAAAAAAAGTGGAGTGTTCCTTTAAAACCGTTATACAAACCCTTTAAAATCGGTTTGATCAATATTTCCTTTTACCGATATTCGTGTATTTAAAAAAGCATCCAGCAACTATACTCACAGGAAAACTTAATTTACAAATTGTTTGGACAACACGAAAGCTTAACAATTAAAAATGCCCTTAAAATGCAAATACAAAAAAAATAATCCCACAAGTAACAGCAATAGTAATATTAATTATTTATTACTACTATTATTAATAAAATATTAATTATGAATTGATTTTTTGATTTTGACTTTTATTGATTTTCATGAATTTATTTAAACAAACAAACAAAACAAAAAAAGCAGAAACTAGGCCTATATTTAAAAATCGGTTCTGCATAGCAGTTATCAGTAGACTTAAATTTATAACAAATTATTTTTAAAATAATAATAAAAACATTCCTTAATATTGAACATGAAGAATAATACAATACAAAATATTGGCTACAGGTACATTTAAATAAAACAAAAAAAAACTTTAACATGAATAATACAACAAACAAATAAATATGTATAAAACAAATACTACAAAAGCATAAAAAATTAAGAAAGGAAGGAATCTAAACTCTCCAGATCATTTTCAGTATTTCAAAGCATATACCACCCTATGACAACCACCTGAAACCACCTTTGAGGACCATAATTATGCTTTTAAAGGTTAAGATGGCAATGACAATGCTTCTAATGTAAAGGTAAGACGACCTTTAAATGAGCCTGACCCACATCTGCACTGGGCTGTATTCGCGTTTTTACCATTCATATTATGCCGGTGAGTCATATTTGACCTTACGCCCTCTGTCTGTCTCTTCCTCTAGCTCACTTCCTCACTTTCACTCACACCGGATAAAGCAAATTGATCTTTCGCTTTGGCCTGGTTTAATCATTTCTGGGTGTCTGTAACTGTCTCCTCACCTGTCTGTCTGTCTGTCATTCTGTCTCGCTTGTTAACTGCAAACGGGATACATTAACTGGATGCATTTCCTGGAGCTGCAGCGAGACGCGATGTAGACAGGAGACAATATACTAACCACGATTAGATTAGAGCGAGATATGGATTCACATTATAAACAAAAACCGCACTTACGGGTTACGGGAAAAGCAGAAGCTGATCAGAATACAACAGTTGGACACACAGCAAAGTACAAATGCAAAATAATACATGTAGAGCAGGTACATTTTTGTTTTAAATGAAACCAGATTCCATTACAGATGGCAGGCTGATTGAATATAACAGGTCGAACAGAAACAGATCGGGTTGAGACGGGAACCTGCTCAAACAATGAATGGGAGGGAATGCAGAATGCAGAACAGAGGGAATGCAGCCAAACTGCTAAGAATGATAAACCTAGGAGGTTAAGAATATGTGCTTGACAAATGTTTTCAGATGAATGATGAATTTTACAGACTTAAACCTGTGGAAACCAGATTTGTTTTTTTTTTCTTTTTAATCGCCTGCTTTATCCACCAAGTGAAATTGCAAATATGATTCATCAAAATTATTTCCATGATATGGCTGGAAATGTGTAAATTAGAGACTATTGTGTTTAAATGCATTAAATAAGACTAAAAACTCAAATTTAGAAGCAAATTGTTTAACAGTGTTATTAAATTATTACTATATTATTATAAAGGGTCAGTTCACCCAAAAATTAAAATTAGCCTATGTTTTACTCACCCTCAAAGCATCCAGGGTGACTTTCTTCTTTCAGATTAATCCAATCGGAGTTCTATAAAAAACTGTCCTGGCACTTATAAGCTCTATCATTGCAGTGGGCGGGTGTTTCTGTTCAACAGTCCAAAACATGTTAAATAAAGTGCGCGCATCCATAATAAAACGTGCCTCAAACGGCTCCGGGGCATGAATAAAGGCCTCCTGTAGCGAATCTATGCGTTTTGGAAGAATTATATCCATATTTCAAATGTAATAAACACTTTTCTCTCACTTCTGCTGACTGTTGTATGCGGAAGCTGTTCTGGCGGATGACGTAAGACGTCGGCGTTGCGTGATTAGTGACGAACGTGGAGAGAGAACAAAACAAAATGCCAGTTATGAATTAAAAGTACAAACCAAGGATTTGTAAAGAAAAATGTAGCAGGATTTCGACATAAGCCAAGAGGAGATTGGTTTTCCCTTGCTAAAGTAAGAAAACTTTGCTTCCTTTGCTCCTGTAAACAAACTCATGAGACTAGCATATCTCAGAGACGTGCCGCTTCCGCGTACGATAGATAGCGGAAGTGAGAGAAAAGTGTTTATAACGTTTGAAATATGGATATTTCTTACAAATACGCATGGATTCACTACATGAGGCCTGTTTTCTCTCAGCTGTTTACTTTCATTTTAGACATAACCAACTGAGCCTATACATAAACCTTGTTTTTGGGTGAACTAACCCTTTAAACTTAAGGTTTTAACTACATTAAAAACTTAATATAATAAAACATATAATAATGTAAGATTACAAAAATATACATGTAATACAGTATTTTATTACAATTGTTAAACACCAAATGTCTGTTTTGCCCACCAAGTGAAACTGCAATTATAAATCACTATTATAAAAAAATATTTTAATGATATGGTTGAAAATTTTATACTACTGTTTCTAAATATTAAAAATTAATTTTAGATGAAAAAGTTAATTTAGACAGCACAACATTATAATGTACAATTTGAAAAATTCATATTCATTATGCAATTTACTAAAGATTATATCAAATTAACTTTACATATAAAACATTTTTTTAAATTTATTAGATTATTTGCATTAATATATTTTTATACACGGTTCTTTTTTTGCAAAAACAAATGTTGAGAGAATTAATTTTTTAATAAAAGTGGTAATAAATTACTACTTTTTAAAGTCTAACATGTATTTAATATATATTAAACATCAATGCTTTTTTGTTTATTAAGATTAACTGTTTATTTCACTTATTTAGTTGATTTTGAGACGATACAATAATTGTCTGACCTCCCGCAACACCACCACAAACTCTCTGTTGAAACCCCTGCCTTGAGGAAACAAAGTACTTCCTCACAGCGGTTGAGTTTCCTCTAAAAGCCTGGGCGCTAATTAGCATTATCAAACCTACGGTGCCATTTGTTGCTGATAATGTTACAACGGCTGCATCTTACGCGTCTGACGTTTCACCTGCATGCTATCAGGATCAATTCTCCTACAAGAGAAACCCAAAAGTCACAGGTGCTTACTTGAACCCCACGCCACTGGAAGCTTCTTGAACCTGACAAACATATCAACAAATTGCAACTTCACCCATAAAAGAAGTATTTTAGCGGTGGAAACGATGGGCGTATTGTTTGCAAGAAGCCGTGTGGTGCGTGTCTTTGCTTCTGGATCAATAGTCATCCGTGGGCCGTAATGAGGCCTCTTGCCCAACGGAGCGGCTCTATTAGTGGCATGAATAAGTTATCGACGGATAAGAAAGAAAGGCTAAAACAGACACCGCTGCGGCTTTCTTCTGTTTAAGAACGATGACGTTGTTCTTCTTTAAACATTGCCCGTTATGGTTGTGTCTGATCACAAATGTGACTTCCTCGTGGCATCTCTTCTCAGCTGCAGCCTCAGGCCATCATGGGTGCTAAATATAGGTTAAAACATGCAGTGGAAGAAACCAGTGCCAGGAAAGACAAAGCCAGAGGAGGTGAGATATAACAAGGCGTAGTGCTGCGGCAGAGCAGTGGTCGTGTCGATTTATGCAGCTGATATGAAAAACGGACTTCAAACTGACTGCTGGATGCAAATTGCACAACTGCAGTGTTCTCTTGCAGTTTTTTGGATTCCTGCAGCTTTTCTTTACAGTACGGCTCACGATTTCTCACACCATCTTCAAATGAATTCAAATCAAAGGTTGCAGGTTGTTCATGGAGCTGCAGTTGAGCAGAAAGGCAATTTGGAAAACAAACGCGTAATACTTTGTCTGGAGTTGACTTTCACACACGAAGCGTTGGTATCGATTCCTACACATATAGGGAACTTTACCAATTTTTTTCAGGACATTTTCTTTGAACCACAGTGTCCTCAGCGGCTCAGATGGGGGGAGTCTATGGAGACTCTTATGTTCGTTTATGCATCCCAAAACACAACCCTTGTAATGCCTCTTTGGCACTGACATTGTATCTCCAGCAGCTACAGCAAAAAAACAGTAATGGCGGGCTGCTGCTTCCCACTTAGGGCTGTGTTTATGCTAATAAGGCAGAGAGTGTCACAAATGGGTGGGACTTTTTCGAAAAGATAACATGTACATACGGGGGAATCATAATTCCAGTCAAATGATGAAATGGCAAATTTGAAACTATGTGGTCGAAATTTACATTGAAACATCAAGAATGAATGAGTTTTAGCTGTTTTGCGAATATTGTCATGTTGCGATTGCAGGCATCAATGCAGATGCAACATTATGAAAGACAAAAAGAATTCAAAAGCCATAAATCCAGTCAAACTGAAATATGTTGAACCTTAAACCCTAATCCGACCATAAACCTACCACCCTAACATAACTGAAACCCCAAAAACAATAAGCAAATATTTTTGGTACACAAGAACTCACCGTATGCTGTCATGGTGCCTACGTAGGGTCCATCCATCACGCTCTGGTTCTCCTCTGCGAGGGCTTTGATATATCGCTTGCTGAGGTCCAATATTTGCATACGTAGCTGTGCGCTACTTTCATGCGTCGCCCTCTGCTGGATGGTGAAATGAAGCAGCATCATCCCCCAAATGAAGCCGAAACTCACCAGGAAGAATCCCAGCTTTTGGGAGGACAACTTCCACAGGTACACGGAGCCCATGGCGAGGAAGTTCGTTTGTGTGATTGTGTGCAGTGTGTGCGATTCAGGATGAGTTGAGCCTCATGATGTTTGGGGGTGTGGTCTACTCTTTCCTTCCCTCACTGTAGTCCATTCCTTTTAGCGCAAGCTGTCAATCACACCAAAGACATGCCCACCGGATGCGCCATCACAATGAAGACACTGGAAAGAAATGGAAAAGTCACACAATTAAACGACAAAAAATACGTTATTTTCAGGTGACATTTTTGCTGTAAAGATTTTTAATTGGCAGATGATGAAACTGAAGAAAAAAAAAAATTCCATAGAGGAGCCATATCTAGAAACTATAAAATAGAGTTGGACTTCACTTGGGCCTGTACCCAGAAGACCCCAGAAACTAGGGCTGCATGATTCTCATGCACATCACGTCAGTAAAGCCAGTTCTGTGATTAGTAATAAATCTCCATCACCTATTTTCAAATGGAGCGGCATTTAATACACAGAGCCGTAGTTCACCGACAAGCTACGCAATTCGCGCTCAGAATCGCAGATGAATCGCCTGCGATATTGAACGTGATATTACATAGCTTGTCAGTGAACTACGGCTCTGTGTATTATATGCCACTCCACTTGAAAACTGGCTTTACTGATGAGATGCGCATGACAATTGCATGCAATATATGACCCTCAGAAAACCCACAGCCACCCAAAAGATCCTAGAAATGACCCAAGAAATGCCCCAGAAGACCATAGTAACCACTCACGTGAGGGCTCCAGACTGCAACCAAACGGTTGCATTTTGCGACCATTTTTTCTGCCTGTGCGACTAAATTTTAAGTGCAACTCATAAGCGCTGCCATTTCTGTTACATATGAGAGACGTCAAACGGCAAACGAAACTGAAAGCATAACGAAACCGTGCTGCTTGTTTACTGCGCAGCGCTTAGAGTGTAGAGACTGGTTTATTCTCGCCGTGTCAGTAGGAACGCGAAGGTGCGCGCAGCAAAAATGACGCGAATACTGAGGAAACGATGGATGGTTTTCAAGCGAAAATAAAGTAAAAGACCGCTTCTTAAACCAGAGCAGGTGAAAATGTTGGTATTCTTGTGGGAAAAAACATTGACAGTGCTTCTACGACAGAAAGTTTATTTTTACTCCTCTTTTTTCACTTTGAAAAGCTTGTTATCTTTGCTATGTAGGCTCTCTTTTATAATTTTTTAATTTGATTCCTCAGTGTTTGCTAAAAATTCTGTAATTTATTATTCGGTATATACAGCCTGTGATGTATGCCATGCCTCATATTATTCGTTTTTGTTAACAAACGTTTTGTAAGCTTTTTAAGTTTGTCATTGTATTTTCATGTTTTATTGTTGTTGTGTTTTTTAATTAAGAATAACAATGAATCCATCTTTTGTTTTAGTCTTAAAAAGTGAAAGGTAAAACGTGACAACAAGATTGCAAATTCGAAAATGAAAGCATCCGAAACCCAAAATTCAAATCACAAATACCACTACTGATGAAAAAGAACAGGTTGAATGTTAACCACTTTAATTTCCATATAACTATAAACTATGATAAAAGTTCATCAGCATACATTGATTAATCCCATGTTGTAGCGCAAAAAAAAAAAAAAAAAAAAGGCAACCAAATCATGTGCTCATGCGACCAACTGAGAAAGTTAGTCACAAAAGAGTGAGAAGAATGAGTCTGGAGCCCTGCACATGGCCTAACAACTGCAATCACTCAAAATGTCCTAGGTAATGACTCAAAAGACCCTAGAAATGCCCCAGATGACCCTGGCAACCACCCAAAAGACCCTAGCGACCACCCTAGTGTTGAAGAAAGCACCCAGATAACTGTACCAACCATCCAGACGATGGCCAGAAGTGCCTCGGCTGCAAAGCATAAAAAGGAAACTGTTTTGTTCCACCTGTGCTGCCAGGCAACGTGACTACAGTTGTGACATCATAACAGATGACCGCATAACCAGGGTCACAATACGGTCTCTAGCATTTCACATTGTTGCGGGATTAAACGGTGTCAAACGTCACGGACCGTGCCATGGCATTTCAATGAGGGGATCGAGCCAAAGCAAAGGATGGAAACGTCAAAGCAAACATTGCCTGAAAGGCTTCCAGAAAACAAAAGACAAATAGTTATTTTACATGAACACAAATATACTTGTTTGCATTTGAGCACATTTAAATACAGTCAGCAAAAGGGGATGCCACATAGCACAAAGTACAAAGGCTGAATACACAATAACTGTTGACTTTTCTGATGCGGTTGAAACCATTGATGACCATACAATCCCAGAGTAACCAGATTCAGAAACACTACAATGTCTTTTCTGACCTACCGACCTTTAATATTTACAATACTGTTTTAATGAATGTTGGTAAAGCAATAAGCCACTCCAGGCCGAGGTGTGAAGCAGGTCTGACAACCCTATAAAAACCACTGTAACAAATACCCTTCTGTAGCTATATAAGGATAAAGGTTAGAGCCTAGATAGGTTTAAAATGTGAGATCATAGCTAGAATAAATATTATGTCATTTGTAACATATCAATATGTTAATATGTTAGATTTGTCTTTTAAGGCCCTATGAAACCAATTATTTGCTTCCCAAATTCCAAGTTTTCAGTTTAAATTTTTCTAGATTCTGTTTTAAAGTTAAATTTAAGTTAAGCATGTCAATTAATTGTAATCATGAAAAGTAGGCTATACAATTTAATAATTTAAATTTGGACCCTTATTAACTTTTCCCCCCTAACTTTTTCCAAAATTCCATGGTTTTCTTTTTAACATTTCTGGATTCTGTTTTAAATGTTTGACTGAATTTTACAAATCAAAAAGCATGTATAATCAAGTGAATTTAGGGGTGGGCAATATACCAGTAGACCCGATTAATCGGTAGAAATTTGTTAACCGATAGAGATTTTCGACTATATCGTCTCTACCACAGTTACACACTCACATGACATTGCTGTGCTACGTGGTCACGAAAACTTATTTTAAAAACAAGTGATTTTAAGCCATTGAAATGCAATCAGCAGCGAAAGAGAACTCATTTCGCAATATGCACACGCTGTCTATGAGCTGTGTTTCTAAGAGCTGTTTCAAAGAGTGTGGGAGTATTGAAAATTGAGTTTATTTTTGCCACTTTATAGGCCTTGAAAGGTTAATTACGCACCCTTTTAAGTGTCAAAATGCCCGTCTGTGCAAGTATCCTCGTCTTTAGTGAAAGCAAACAGCTGAGATAGAAAACATGTTTAACAGTTAGGGCTGGACGATTTTTCCGATTTTATCGATTACTTCGATTTTAATGTTTTGCCACGATTTTATTTTTTAGAAATTGAGGAATCGTGATTTTGAATAGAAATAATACCAAACGTTGGAATTAGACACTTTGACAATATGCCAATAATAACAGTAAAGAGAAAAGAATGATCCAACCACATGTCGGCGAACGTGATTAACCGCTCATGTGTGACGGTCTTATCGCTAGGCGCCATTCACACAGAATGTGCTTTTATGTTGACAAAGATGTGAGGCGAGCAGTGGAATTAGAAAAACATGCAAGAAGATGGGAGTGAACTTCTTTCAACTTGAGCGCAGTGTTTTTAGAATGCCGTTTCATGCATGAGACGCTACAAGAGACACGAGCACAACAGTCAAATGCGTTCAAGTTTACATAGAAAAAAATATGGAAAAGCAGCGCTATTGAATAAAAAAAAAACATGTGAAGAACTACTACTGTATGTCTGATATTTCATGTTTGCATCATGGTGACAGGCTGAAAGCTGCTTTTCCTTGTTTTTACAGAACATTTAGTTAATAATTGTCTACTGGTGTTATACCTTCAGTCATTTTGAATTTGAATTACCCTGACTTTGTGATTTTTTAAAGCATTTTCCTTGTATTATTTCTGAACATAGTTTGTACAAGATGTAGTTGTAGTCTGTAGCATCTTATATTAGCAACGATATTTAACAAGTGATTTGTTAACATTTACATTGTGTTGACAACTTCATGTGTGGTGCACATGGAATAGAATTTTCTTTAACTAAACAAAAAAAACATTTTCAAGTTGACAAGATAAAAATCGTAGAGTTAAAAAACAAAAAAACAAAAACAAAAAATCGAGATCAAGTCAAACGTTCTGAAAAAAAAAGAAAGAAAAAAAAATCAAGATTTAATTTTTTTGCCATATCACCCAGCGTAAAGTAAAAAAAGAAAAGAAAAAGGAGAGTATTTTGGATCTGGGCAGCTCTTAAAGTGACAGCAGTCTAATATTCCTGCTGTCTGTCATTCATGTTAATCAAACAACAAAAGTGAGAAAATTTCTCACTGCTCTTGACTAAATCACTTTTGTAACTTTAATAAGAAATATAATTAACAGTGAAGAATGGGCACTTTTTTTAGTATATTTGATTACTTTATACAATGTGATTACTTTTGTTGTTGTTGTTGTTGTTGTTCTACTTTAGTTTTTTGTCCTATTGTTTGTAATTAATTTGTCATTCTTATTTAGGCCTAATCACTGACTGTTTACTTATACACACACACACACACACACACACACACACACACACATACATACACACACACACACACACATATACATATATACGTGCACAGTGCACAGTGGGTGCAGAATTATTAAGCAAGTTGATATTCTGGTCATTTTTTTCTTCCAAGGACATTTGACCAAATTCAAAACAAAACAAAATATCAATCTTAATAACTACTATTGATTTTGTATTTAATCATCAACAGGTGGAGAAGAAAAGACACGTTAACTGCAAACGAATTAAGAATTAAGGTGAAGAATTAGGTGAAAAACCATCAGGAACCATTTAGTCTCCAGCGCCATCATTTTCCAGAACTGCAACCTTCCTGGAGTCTCCAGAATTACAAGGTGTCAGGTTCTCAGTGACTTTGCTTGGGTAAAAAATACCCTTTAAAATGGCCCTCACTTAATAAGAATAACATGCTGAAGTGTTGTGAAATACATGAAGACTGATTTTGTGTAGGCTTTATGAACAGATAAGTTGTGAGTGACTCTTAAAGGACTCTTAACATCACATCCTCTTGTACCACTGTTTGAAGAATTTATCTTCCAGAACCTGGCAGCAAGTTTTGGGAGCTTACTTAAATTCTGTCTCAGTGTGCCATGACCTAATTGACTTGAAATTATAGGAGGTACATAGTAACAAACATATCAATTGGTTAAGACATCAAGAAGGATAATAAATTATTTTTTCTTTTTATAATCTGATCTCAAAAATGGGAGTGTGCTTAATGGGTACGTTTACCCTATAATAAAAATGTCATTGACATTGTTTGACAGATTGCTCAGGATCTACAGAAGCTGGATGCTATGAAACTCACTTAGCCAGGCATTGTTCACGATTCAAGAGATTGCCCTCTAAAGCCACATCAACTGTCTTGCTTTGCCAAACGGACAGGTTGGACACACACTTAACCTCCCACACACTTTCTCTTCAATGTACTATTGTATAAAATATCAATTAAACTTAGCTACAATTATTAAACACTTCACTATGAAACACACAAACAGAAAACCTAAAAATCCACTCTACAGTTGAAGTACAAAGGGGTAAACCGGCAGCTCTGAATACTTTCAGATGTAGCAAAAAGCAATAAAGAGCAAAAGATGCCACATACCCACACAGAAATGAGGTCAAGACCTGTTTTTCCATTAGTTTACCAAATCCTACTAAACCTGAAACTAGTATTTTAATAACCCCCGGGGCACAACACAGTAATGCAAATATGGCTTACTCATATCATATCACATTTAACCATAACTCGAAAATGACCAGTGGCCCAGAAATATGACACGTTACGTCACTTGCTGCTAAAATTATCCATAAGAAAGTAACACCCTTCTATCATTATTCTGTCAGTATTAAGAGTGGGTGTAACACTACTTAGTTAATCTTTGAGAACACTTAAAATGTTTTACTATTGTGGTTTTACATAATAGGCAAACAAATACTTTTCAGTTTTTTAATGAGTATGGGTCACTGAAAATGAAGATGTTTCACCCTCAGGACATCCAAGGCACAGATGAGCTTGTTTGTCTAGATGATTTGACCAAGGTGGAGAAATGTAGCATTACGTTGCTCACAAGTGGATCTTCTGCAGTGAATGGGTGCCGTCAGAATGAGTACAAACAGCTGATAAATACATCACAATAATCCACAAGTAATCCATACTAATCCAGTCCATCAATACGTCTTGAGAAGCGAAAAGCTGCATGTTTGTAAGCAACAAATTCATCAAGAAATTCTAAATTTAAACTGTCGCTTCCAGACAAAATATGAGTCCATAATAAAACTTCCTCCAGTAAAAATAAATCCATCCCTTGGTGTCCTCTCACATCAAAATAAACCAATATATTTGACTAGAGCTGTTTTTGCTTATAAAAGGTACTTGATATGCGCTTATTTCTCTCCTGCTTCAGACATTGTTTCAATGATGAAACCAATAATTATGGATAGAGGACTCATGTTTTAGCTGGAGGTAACAGTTTGAAGTTGAAAAAGGCTTAATGATGGGGTTCTTACTTACAAACACACAGCTTTCCACTCCACAAGATGTTAACTGATGGACTGGAGTGGTGTGGATTACCTGTGGATTATTGTGATGCATTTATCAGCTGTTTGGACTCTCATTCTGACGGCACCCATTCACTCCAGAAGATCCAATGGTGAGCAAGTGATGTAACGCTACGTTTCTCCAAATCTGAATGTAGAAAAATCTTGGATGGCCTGTCCCTTTATCCACATTTGTGACCCTGGATCACAAAACCAGTCTCAAGTCGCTGGGGTATATTTGTAGCAATAGCCAAAAATACACTGTATGGGTCAAAATTATTGAAAAAATCATTAGGATATTAAGTAAAGAACATATTCCATGAAGATATTTTGTAAATTTACTACTGTAAATATATCAAAATGTCGTTTTTGATTAGTAATATGCATTGCTAAGAATTCATCTGGACAACTTTAAAGGCGATTTTCTCAATATTTAGATTTTTTTGCACCGTCAGATTCCAGATTTTCAAATTGTTGCACCTCAGCCAAATTGTCATATACTAACAAACCATACATCAATGGAAAGCTTATTTATTCAGCTTTCAGATGATGTATAAATCTCAATTTCGAAAAATTGACATTTAAAAGACTGGTTGGTCCCACTTTATATTAGGTGGCCTTAACTACTATGTACTTACATTTAAATTAATCATTTGATACAATGCGCTTACTGTGTACATACATGTTTTTACATTGTACTTATATTTTTAAACATACCTATATGTACTTACATCTGTAATTCATTTCTGTAATTACATTCATAATTACTCTGTTGACCCATCCCTTACACCTTAACCCACTCTTAAACCCACCCATACCACCAAACCTGTCCCTAACCTTACCCGTATCCCACCTCAATAGCAGCAAAAGTGATTTGCAATACAATATGAACACAATAAGTACATTATACTTATTTTTTGATGTAAGTACATAGTAGTTAAGGCCACCTAATATAAAGTGTAACCGACTGGTTTTATCGTCCAGGGTCACATTTTATACATCTGTTTATTCAAAATACTTTTACAAAATACTGCTGATAAAAAAAAAAAAGATCTAGGATGTTTTGTAATTGTTCTGTAAAAACCATAGTAAACTGTTTATAGTCTTGCTACAAAGTACTTTTATGACAAAGTTACTACTAGATATGTACAAAACTACTTTTAAATAATTGACTAGTGGTTCAGTTCATTTAAAGTATCAGAAATCGCTGTTCTTGTAAACACAATTGTTGTTTATACCATGATAAAGTATAATTGCAATCAGATTACATTTGTCTAAGCATTTGTAATTATTATTGTGTATCATGTTTAATTACAGGCTTTTGAATGTTCTTCCTGGAAGGGGAAGATCTGAGAGAAGAAGATAAATGTTGTGAGAACTTTTGACCTTTGTACACACCACCTTGTGATAAGCAAACATCTTGTGCTATCTTAAACTAAGCAGTAGTATATTACGCCAAACAGAGGGCTAAAATTGCCTCTCACACAGTTTACAGTTTATGATTACATTAAAAGTTATCTATGCTGCACGGTCATGCACACATGGACATATCCAAAACTGACAGCGCCTTTTGTAATTACTCAAATTATATTGTAACTATCAGGCTAACTGACTTACACCACAAATGCAATGGCCAAACTTTTAGTTTGTTTGTTGTTTTAATTGTTGCATCCTGGAATTATGACATTGTTAGAACTTGCAAGAATTCACTTGGAAATCTTGAGATCTCGTATCAAAACTAAAACATCAGTTTCCAGCAACAAAACTACAACTCCAGCGCTTTAGAGGAACCCTGCAGGGTGCGAGGGCCTGAAATAGAGTGGAACAGCATTCACAGAGAAAGTGCCTTTTCCCTCGGAAACTTACGTAACCATAGGACAGCTATGGAAAATGCTGATGAATAATTTACAATAGGCTCTAGCGTTTTCACCAGGAGTTGGTCAAAGAGGTTTATTGTACTGTACTGACAACATTCAAAAAGACTAATCTGTTGGTCTGACAGAATTTCAGGTTAGCCAACTTGGTTAACACACCCAAGAACTGAAAGGAAACATTCTTTTGTAATTGCAAATTAGGCCTGATTAAATGATAGGTGTTATTACTACTCAAACGACTAAAACTCTCCCCACATCTTGATAAAATTCTATAATCAAATTATGTAAATTTTTTTCCAGTCGTCTTAATTTGATCACACCGACGCTGAGAAGCACTTAATGGAATTACTAAATCTGACTAATTCCAGCTCTAAGAAAGCAAATGTTTTTTAAGTAAAAATTGGCAATTCTAGTAAAAATTCGCGATATTTTCTCTTAAAGTAGTTTTGCAGTTGTGTCAACAAAACTCAGCCTCTCAGTTTGTACTTAAACATCACAAGTAACCGTGAATATCACATAACACTTATTACATATACATAATACATATATTTTAAGGAAATTTTATAATAAAGCTACATACAATTTTTTTTTCAGAAATGAATTGGAAGTGCAATTTCCAGCTGTAAAGATTCTTTTCACCACTTCCAAATGTTTACTGAATAAACACTGCTATAATACGTAGTCCTCATCTGTGTAGGTAGCCAGTGTTTGCATAGTGTGGCGCCACAAGACTAATAACACTGTATTTGTACTTAAACATTCCAAGTAAAATTAAATTTACTGCTGCTAACATCAGTATTTGCTGATACAGCATTGTAATATTACCACAGTTTGTGTAATTAAACGTACATAAGAATGATGCTGACAAAATGTCGAATATTCCCTTTTTTAACTTGCAAATTTTTTTATTTTCATAGTATTTAAAGCACTGCTCTTCCTGTCTGTTTTACTTCAGGCTTCTCATGTAAGTAAATTTCTCTGGAGGGTAAAAAAAAAAAAAAAAAAGCAAAACGAACAGGTTGATCTGGTTTCTGATTCTGGAAAACAAGGACGATCAAGAAAAATATGACAGTCTTTGGAATATTCTAAAACATTCTAGAAAAGCTGAGGAAAATTTTAAATTTGCAGTCTTTTTCTGGGAAATAGAACCAAAAATATTGATGCACTACACAGATTTTCGTCCAATCAAATGTTCTTTGAATGAAAGCATCCCTCCTCCTTTTCTTGTCAAGCTATTTCATTGCTTTAAGTTGAAGTTTACTAAATGAAATCGCATTGGTTGCTAAACAGATAATGTAGGATTTTAGAATTGGCATGTTTCTGTAATACAACCCCAGGGTATGGATAGCATTTTTGAAAAACATCAAATTTCAGAACACGGCCATTATGCAACCAGGATGTTTTTAAAGGAGCTTCAGCCAGAATATTGCAACTGATTTGACAGCCAAACAACACAAGAGTTGATCCCAGTGAGCAAGCCCTTTCCTCCAGGCCAAAAAGGGCCTTTTCCTGAGCTACACACGCAGGCGAAATTATCCCCGCTGAGGCCTGCTGTCAAAGCAAATCTCTTGAGGAAATTTTCTGAATGCGAAATGCATTCTCTCCGCTTCCACATTTAAAAAAAAAAAAAGTGGTTAATGTCAGAAACATAGGTTCAGAAGTCGTTACATAATAAAAAATGACACCTTAAAGACTTTTTTAAGGTACGGCTACCAGCTTTCCAATGTAACCACCATAGCAATGCATTTTGGGAAGTGTAGTCTTAAAGGAATAGTTCACTCAAAACTCAAAATATTTCCTCATCCTCAGACCATTTAAGATCAGAACAGATTTGGAAAAATGTAGCATTACATCACTTGCTCACCAATGGATCCTCCGCGGTGACTGGGTGCCGTCAGAATGAGAGCCAAAACAGCTGATAAAAACAATAATCCACAAGTAATCCACACCACTCCAGTCCATCAATTAATGTCTTGTGAAGTGAAAAGCTGCATGTTTGTAAGAAATTTCAAACCATCGCTTCTCCATGGTTTATAACAATGCTTAATGCAGTGAAAAATCCATCCCCTGTTGTCCTCTCACATCAAAATCCACCAACATATTTGATTAGACCTCCTTTTGCTTTATTTGTGCATATTTCTCTCCTGATTCAGACTAGATACCGCTTTCAATGGAGAAAGCACTATTATAAATAGCGAACGTCTCATTCTGACGGCACCCATTCACTGCAGAGGATCCATTGGTGAGCAAGTGATGTAATATTAAATTTCTACAAATATGTACCGATGAAGAGCCAAACTCATCTAAATACTGCAAGGCGCAAGGGTGAGTAAATCTTTGCAAATTTGCATTTTTGGCTGAACTATTCCTTTAACTCTACCAAGAGAAATTTTCGGAAAACAGATTCTGAGGGAAATGAAAGAGGTGTTTCCAAGGTGTTTTCAACACGACGTCAATACGTGTCAACTCAGCTTAAACTAGACATCAACACAAAATGCAACTGACAGTCTCATGTCAATGCCTGCGGTGAAATCCAGCAAAACCACCGTCAGGTAAAGCTCAAAAAATGGATCATTCTGATTGGATGTCATTTTTGCACACTTAAAACACATCAAATTTCCTGAACTGCTGAAACAGACTATCTTCTACCTGGAAGAGAGTCGCTATTTATATCATTCACACCCACAAGTTCTTTTCACCAACCCAATGCAAACCACATCCGTCCCACAAATTAACTCGCATAAAGCATCTCTTATACAGGTTCAAGAGGTCTGAACATAAAGAACGCTTGCAGCAAACACGGTAGAAAAGTAGCCAGTGTAGTCAAAGCGGGGACAATCGACTTGAAACGAATGGCCATGGTCAATAGCTATTCATTGATATCACAGATTAGACTCTTGATTTACACTGAACTGAAGGTCTATTTACAGACATGTGAGATCAAACGCAGCCCAAGAACAGGAAGTTATAAAGATATGTATGACAATAAAACACTTTAAGGACATTTCTGAAGCTGTTACAACATGGACATTCTGCCAGTTATCCGTTTCTCCATCCTTTGAAGTCAATTCCGTACCATCTGAGGACTAGTGATAACTGTTAAGATAATAGATTTGAAAAATCCCTTAACCTTAGGCATTCAACTTCATTGCGTATTACATTTCAGGCCACCACGGACAGGAACGATACAGTATAGCCATCAACTGAAATCAAATGTCTCTTTGTATCTCAACAACGTATGGACAAGTACAACAAAAGTTGAACGGTGTCTTTGAAACAACCAAACATAGACTGTTTGAAAAGAATTCGATTATAGCCTGACTTTCTGTGGAGGGACAGAAGATTAAACGCATCAATATTAGTTATAAACACTGCACGCATTATTAAATTATGCAGTGTTCCATAAAAACCGACGACAGTGATATATGATGCAGAAGAGACAGTTATTCTTCTTAACTGACACTACGACATCTTAAAAACCTCTTTAATACATTACGCTCTGAACTGTGGTCTAAAGGATTTATCAATTGGTACTTTTGGGACTCAACCCAACAACCTCCTGTTCATCACCTCAGCTCTTTATTTAACTACTACACCAAACTACTCCAAAGTTAAGCCATTTTAAATCACTGCACCAAATTCTAATGCAGCTTAATGGTTAAAGGCCTAGATTTGCAAACCAAAGGTTATAGGTTTGAACCCCATAAGGTTGAGCCGATCATCACTGTTCCCTTGAGAAAGACTCTTAACCTCAGGTTACTCTGTAATACACTTTTAAAATAAGTATTGAGGTTGTACTATGCTAAAGTGATGGCACCACACTGACATTTCAATATAATTTCATTCCATGGAACTAAATAATTGTCATATTCAAATACCATGGTATTTACAAGAGGCAACTAAAAAAAAATACAGAAGTACATCTCAGAAACATGTTAATACAAGAGTACTTGTTTGTACATGTAATTTATGAAAAAAGTACAACCTGTTTTGGTACATTTACCATGCCATTCTAATGTAATGTACCATGGTAGCCTAAAGCCTGACATTAAAAACACTGAAATGACACGGTAACATGGTTTGGACATAATATCATCTACTATCATGGTTTTTTAAACATGTACCTTTGTATTACCATGGTATTGTAGAAAGTACCTTGGAGCACAATGTCAGTACCATGGTACATCAGTACCATGTACATCAAAGTACGACTGTATTACCATCACTTTAAGACAGTAGACCCAAATTATTGTTGCTGTAAGGCTTATTTGTAAACACATAATCAAATCAAGGATTAAACGCTTAACGCGTTTGTGATCGATAGATTTTAGTGTATAAATAACACAAATAAAGACGTATAACACAAATGCGCGTGTTCCGCAGTGGACTGCAGCGCACCAACGCGCCCTGCTTTCATTCTGTACGCTTTTAGAAGGCAAACCAAACAAACACTAACCTGATTAAAGATTTAAGGTGGTGATATGGATGTTAAATGCTGTAGAAAAGCCGGTGGTTGCGATGTGATCGGTGTCGGTGTGATTCCAGGCACCTGACAACGGACAGTGTGTTTCGTTTCGCTGTCTGATCACATTGAACACAAAGAGCGTCGAGACGCACAGGAGACCTCAGGGAGCGTGGCGATTTTACCTACGTTATTGAAAAACGTTAAAACCCCACACTGCGCTGGCTCGCTAAGGGTCCCTAACGTTACAGAGCGTCTCAGGTGTAGTTATTTTTTTATTAATTGGTTATATTATTTTGTAAATTGATACAAAAAACCGTAAAACCAAATTAATCTCACAAAACAGGATGCTTTAAAAATGTTTAAGAATGTCTTTTCCGTTCAATAACAGTTAAGTGACCGAAAAAATGCCTCAAAAATGACAAAATCGCAATAATATAGGTGTCTTATTCAGGCGAATAGCGGTATTTTTAACAATAACGATTCTGTCAGAAACCATGAACCGTTACTAAGGTTACATTAGAAGAGCGGCTGATTCGTGAATGAATGATTCATTTGAGTCGAATCTTTGCATGAATCACTCGGTAAAGTGAACCGGTTCTCGAGGTTTGAAGTTCAACGGTCAACCGCCCACTTGAGGGCAAGATTGTATTGACGAAGGCCTAAATATCGCCCCCCCCCTCCCCTCCCCTCCTCTCCTCAAACAAAGCTACGGTATGATTTTTGAAAACTTGAAATATAGTCATAAGGACTGCTTTTATTGGGATTTTGTGGACTTGACATTTTCAGTCAGCGTTCATTGTAAGGTGTTCTACAGAATTTATCCTTTTGTATTCCAAAAAATAAATAAAGTCATACGGGCCTGTAACGACGCGATGGTGAGTAAACGTTAACAGAATGATTTTGAGGTGAACTATGCTTTTAATGTTAAGTTTGACAAAGGGATACAATACGAAGTCTTGGTGTATTCTGCCATCTATTGGTCATTCAATGAACTTGCAAAGCTGTTTTGGTTTGTCGTTGACCTTCAAATATAACGATTAAAGTAAATCTTGTGAAACTAACAAAATATTATGAGAGTAAAATTTGCTTTATAACAGTATAACAGCCTGCCGGTTGATTTCTTAAGCGATTTGTTCACATTCATTACTTGTTCCAAAACCACTTTCTTCAGACCGTCACGTTTTGTTTGCAGGTAATGGGTAAGTAAACAGTGACTGAATATTTATTTTGGAGTTAAATTAACTTTGGAATCCCTTTAAAACTGAATTTTAGGCGTAAAATGAGGCCAGTTTGAACGTACCTTCATGCTTTGACAGACAATTTAAGCTGAAGGACTTGCTCCTTTGACAAAAAAAAAAAAATCAACTGAACAGAAGTGTCTATAAAAAAAAAACAAAAAAAACATAGCCTACTATGAAACATACTTCATGGTCCAAGAAGACGTTTACTCAAAAATTATACTTTCTCTCTTCCTTATATATATATATATATATATATATATTAGTCTTCCTCCTACTCTTAACAGGTGACCGTCTTGACAAGTTCTGCGAAAGCATAATTACACATTTCAGTCGAAATTACAGCCCCATTCCCAGACATTCAGGTTCCTGGGCACCACCATCTCCCAGGACCTGAAGTGAGACATTCATATATACTCCATTGTTAAAAAGGCCCAGCAGAGGCTATACTTCCTTCGCCGGCTGAGGAAGTTCAACCTGCCTCAGGAGCTGCTGAAACAGTTCTACTCCGCCATCATTGAATCCGTCCTCTGCACGTCAATAACTGTCGGGTTCAGCTCAGCTACCAAATCTGACCTCAGAAGACTACAGAGGGTAGTCCGGACTGCTGAGCGAATCATTAGTACAACCCTCCCCACTCTCCAAGAACTGTACTCATCCAGAGTGAACAAAAGGGCTGGCAAAATCACTCTGGACCCCTCACATCCAGCACACTCTCTCTTTGAACTGCTGCCGTCTGGTCGACGCTACAGAGCTCTGAAGCTCTTTTCATTATCTGTGTTTTTTGTCCTGTCGCTGTCATTCTGTTACACTGTGGAAGCTTCTGTCACGAAAACAAATTCCTCGTATGTGTAAACATACCTGGCAATAAAAGCTCATTACTGATTCTGATTCTAATTCTGTGTGTAATACGCTTAGAGGGTGTCTTAGAGCAGATCCTCAACATGAATCCATTACTTGAACAAGTTCGCACAAGGCTGGATGTCACATCATTTTGTGTATGTTAAAATCAGATATGTAAAATGTGAAAATTGCCTTTGAACTCCTGTTGCATATTCAAGATTAAAATTATCCTCCTGTATGTTCGGTACTTTCTGATTGGTGTGCATGTCTTCAAAGTGTGTCTGTGCGTTTCAGATAAGCTTCCTGCATTGTTTATAGTAAGGAATGAAGGAACTGGGCCATTTTTGGTGGGTTTGTTGCTATGGAAATGGACAGCGAGCACTTGGGTGAGTCTACAAGTCAAGCAGATTGTGCACACTTGCACCTTCGCACGGTAAGAGATCTCATAAAAACTCTCATAATTTCATTTTATTTTTTTACAGTTTGAATATCTTCATTTTGGCCAAAATGTAACACCAGTTCTATTTAATTACACAGATTATTCATATTTGAGGGCTACGCTTACATTTAATTTAAGTCAATCTCTCCTCCTGGGCTTTCTCTTGGCTCACTGAACACCTCTGAGGAGCATTTTATTGCTCAGAAGCTGCTCTTTTGTAGCTCAGAAGATGAGAATGAATGAATGAAGATCTCATGTAAGTATCCTCTTTGTTTTAGATGTTTCTCCTAAAATTCTCTTGTGGAGAAACAAAAATAGATCAAAACCTTTTTTATGAGTTCATAGTGAGATCTCTGACTTCTGATTGCAGATTTTGGTCATTTGACTAATCTGAGCACAATCTGAGATTTTTCTAAAAAAAAAAATATATATAAGTTTTTTTTTTGAAGAAGAAGAAGAAGAAACATCTAAGAAACAGGAAACCTAAACTGAATTCTTCATTTGGTCTCAATTTAATCTCATTTCAGTCCATAATATGACAAAAACATGGATGAGCTATCTTTAATATCTCAGTTGCTTCTCATATGATATTAAAGATATCTCATTCATGTTTTTGTTCCCTGTAGAGTGAGAAAATCAGCCTCAAATTATGAATAAAACAGAAAATGTTATTGCTCAGAAGCTTGTAGCTCAGGAGATCTTACTTTAAACTTATCTAAAACTATTTGCCCTGCATTTATTCTCCTTGCAGTTGAAAAGCAACAACTGAAAAGTTTTATTCATGTTTCATGGAGATGTAATGGTATCCTACCCTCTTCATTTTAGATGTTTCTCCTAACATTTCTTTTCATAAAATCAGTTTTCATGAGTTCATAGTGAGATTTATGACTTTATATTGCAGACTCTGGAACCTTGACAAATCTGAGCACAGTTTAAGATTTTTATGAAACTCTACAGGTGTTATTCTTAGATTCTACAGGTGATATTTCTACTTGAACTGATTTCTCCATGTGCACTCCGTTTAATCTCCTTGCAGCTGAAGAACAGCAACTGAGAGGTAAAAGAGATCTCTCGTTTCTTTCCCCACAGAAGTGAGAAAATCAGCATCAAGTGAATAATAAAACATGAAAATGCTACTCACAAGCTGCTCTTTTTTAACTCAGGAGCTGTGATGGAGATTAAGTATCCTTTTCATTTTAGATGTTTCTCCTAAAACTTCTTTGGGAAACAAAATGAGATCAATTCAGTTATTAAAAGTTCATAGCAAGATCTCTGACTTTCGGATCGCAGACTCTGGTACCTTGACAACTCTGAGCACATTTGAGCACAACTCTACAGGTGTTATTTTTAGAAGAAACATCAAACAAGCAAGAAACTCTCCGTGTGCTCTTTGTTTAATCTCCTTGCAGTTGAAGAGCAACACTTGAGATATTGAACAGATATCATTTGTGATTTTTCATTTCTGTGGGGTTGCAAACACAACCCTGAATGTTTATTAAGTAACCTCAAAAATGTAATAAAGTAAGTCTGGCGCAAAGTAGAAAATTTGAATCTGATCTTTAGGGGAAAAAATGTATTTGTTCCCATAACAACCCTTTTGTGAAGATCACGGAAGAGGAAAAATGCTAATATTTCAGAAACAATTGCAAACAATGAATCACGCACTTGACATATTCCATTGATAACGCTTTGTGATTTTCATATGAATATTATTTCACGTCACACATTTCTGTTCGGTTTCTGGTCTAATATGTGGCGGAAAGGATTCTTACACAACATCCTCTGTGCTCACGCTTGGTTTAGTGGCAGCAAAAGGTTGTTGAGCGCCGGCATGTGTTCCCACACATGCAGCCACACATTATTTCATCAACACACTCACTTTTCCTATTACAGCTACAAATGGCACTATTCTGTTTCTCTTGCTCTCTCTCTATTTCTTTTTTTTTTTTTTTGGCTCACAAGGGGCAGTGCACTAGGAATTTTGCTTCTATTTTTGCAATATGTAGCCTACACAGCAATTTAAGCTTTGGCGTTTATTTAGCGTTGCATACTGCATAATATTTTTATTATAAAACATAAAAATAAATAACAATACTATTTTAAGAAGAAATATAAAAATAATAAAAAAAATACAAGTAAAAATACAGTTTTTAATGAAAATATAAAAATGCAATTAAGAAATACACAAACGAATATATATATATAAACATGACAAACAAAATGTTATTTTTAATAAAAATGTAAATAAATACAACTTTTAATGAACATTTTTAAGGGACTATTTTAATAAAAAAATACATTAATAAATATTTAATATATTTTAATATTAACTAATTTCAATAAAAATGTTAAAAAATAATATGTAACATGAAAAATCAAAATAATGCAAAATTTAAAAGCTATGTTTAATAATGAAAAGTACTATTTTAATAAAATATGAAAACAAAAATTAAGCTTTTAATGAAGAAAAATACATGTTTAATAAAAATATAAAAATACTATTTTAATAAACTAAAAATACCTTTTAATATTTTAATCAAATACTGTTTTAATAA
The DNA here is from genome assembly GCA_036784905.1 of Acrossocheilus fasciatus. Classification (NCBI taxonomy): domain Eukaryota; kingdom Metazoa; phylum Chordata; class Actinopteri; order Cypriniformes; family Cyprinidae; genus Acrossocheilus; species Acrossocheilus fasciatus. Next base: position 13,291,871 of record CM071959.1, on the reverse strand, counting down.
AAAAATACCATTTTAAATTAACAAAATAAAAAAACTACTTCAGCAAAAATATTAAATAGAATTTGCACAATTTTAAAATACCTTTAAAAAAATCAAATAAAAAATAGACTTAAAAAATATTTCAATTAAGATAAAAATGGTATAGTGCACATTTCGAAGGTGGCCCTTTATTCGGCAGTGTCTGGCATGTTTCAGCAGTAATGTGTCCCTTACATGCAGCGGTCCAGCACTAATCTGAGATGGATGGATGACCCAAATGAGCACGATTCAAATATTACAATGACAACATGTGGTTCTCTGCCCAGAATGCAGAGGAGGGTGAAAATCCCAGCACAAGAGTCCAACAGAAAAGAGGATTTAAATAGAGACAGGCGAGGGAGACAGAGAGAGAGAGAGGAAGTTTTTGAAGTTGTCATATTTTGAAAGTGGTCTGATAAGGCCCTTCACACTCCACCAAAAACGAGCTGCCTTCAGGGTAGAGTTCTCCTTCTTACAAGACAGATTTGAAGAAGAAAAAAGTTTGATGATGAATATGAAACCATATGAAGGACAAGATGAAAGAGGAGAACATCATGAATGACAGGCTAGAACTGAATGAAATAGAAATAATTCTGCTGCGCCGAGGGTGGTTTTGATTATACTTAAAGCCTTGTATTTTCTTGAACAGAATAGAATAACCTCAGTGTTGCTAGGAGAAGAGAAGATGTCTGTTTGAGATAATCAAGGTAGTTGCTCAAATCAGTGAAATTGCACTCAAATTGCTGTAGCCTATCCTCTCATGTCTCCCAGACAAAGACGGCTGGAAAGAGATGCTGTTCACTTGTATGAAACTCTGAATGCACTAATACAGCCGGTTTTATATGAAATATAGCCTATGTGTCAAAGTATCTATGGTCATTTCCCTCCAAAATGAACAGACAATGAGAAAATAGCTCACAAACACCCACACTAGACTTGGCTCATCTCAAATGGACAGATCGAGGTGAACAGAAAGAAGAAGAAGAAGAAAAAACAGACAAAGACGTTTTAGAAATCTAATATGTATAGGCTAAAGACTTCTGTGAAAAGCTTTGAAATGAATCTTTACAGCGCAGTTGTGGCTTCAGTAACGTCGCTGTTTAAATCAGGTCAATGCGCCATTTCTACAGCTGTGGTTTTAACTCTCTCATTTCTAACTCTGCAGGGATCCCCTGCCTACACATTCATCTAAATCAGCCTGCTGGCAAATCTACTGAACGCTTCTCCATGCTGAGGAACTTCGCGGGTGATCTTTTGGTAACGCGCGTCGAAGCGCCGTTGGGCGCAGTTATCTACGTTTCCAGCACGTGAGAATGAGAAGATTCGATGTTGTGGCGGAATACAAAACTTTACGCTCCATTTTCACTAGAAAGATAAAGTTTTCTAATGCTTTGGAGAGGAAAAGTCATCTTCCGTGTGGAACGAGCCGCTGCGTTCGTGCGTAATTGCATTGGTTGAGAGGATTCCTTTCAGCCCTGATCCATTCATGAGGATATTGTCAAGGTGAAAATTATTCACTGATTTAAGTGGGGCAACTGTCATGAATTTCCCGCCTCGTAATCTTTAAAGGTTCGCCTCATGCAATCCAGTTTGTCTTTTGGCGCCCTTTGTAGGCTACTATCATTTAACCGTCGACTATCCTAAATAATACTATCCTATAAAAATGTATATATAATTTATTTTCCCATTCAATTTTTATGTGTCTAAAAATCCATAATACACATGCTTTTAGTCCTGGTGCCCTCTACAGTGGACATGCATGAAATGATGCCCTGTTTCATAACAGGAAGTCATATTTGAATTTGAAAACCCATAACATTTTCCTGAGATGTTGCTTTATGACAAACAATTTGTAAATTATTCAGATTTAAATATAATCATATTTCCATAAGGATGTTACATTTTTCACTAAATTAAATTTAGCCATCTTTAAAGACCAAGGAGAGGGAGTGGTCATGGTGAAACTTCCAAACATTTGGTATCTCTAAAAAGCCCTGAATGTGCTCTGTACAGGACATCCAGGCTTAAAACTGTGACATGTGAGGTATCAGAGCAATTTAGTAAAATAAAATACCCACTACAGAGGCAAAAACTCCATAGCTGGGTCTCAGGAGGATAAATTTAAACAAAACATTATAGTAACACTAAAGCCCCGTTCACACCAAGAACGATAACTATAACGATAACAATATTAGCGTCCATACCAGCGAACGATATTCTAAGCGCACGCGCGTCTGCCGCTTTAACTTCTCGAGCTCGTGAAAGCAGGATTGATTCCGATTGGCTCTCAAGTTTTTAATCGTTCATCAGCTGGAAAAAAAATCGTTCTGAAAGCGATTCCAACGATATCGTTTCTCTGTGCCTTTATGGTTATAGTTGTGGTGTGGACTCTGCTATTCTTTAATATTAAGAACGATTTTTAGAACTCTTTATAGTTATCATGCTTGGTGTGAACGGGTCTTAACATTATAGATTGTGTCACATAGCCTATATAATAGTGTAATAAATAAAGTGAATTAGAGCAGGTGATACGTTTTGTAACGGAACTACGAGTTAATTGATTGGGATTTGTTAATAACTCTGTGATTAAAATTGCCTAAATAAATAGCTAGATTTGTTGTGTAGCGTAAAAAGATTATCTTAACTTCCTATTGAACACTATACTTCTCGCAAGCGTATAGGTCTACTGCACTATGACTAACGTTAAGGCTATTTAGGATTTAATTTGTGTAGCGAAAAACAATAATTCTAACCGAAAGCGTCGAACGACGTTTATGGTTACCTTCTTAGTGAGCGTAGCTTCTTGCAAGCATCTATTTATTACTAGGCTTCTGCACTCTTGCTAACTTATGATTTGTCGGTGTGCAGTGCGAATAAAAAAATACTTAAAGAAAGCGTTCGAGCGGCTTATAAACTTGTTAACTAAACTTTTATGGTGGGACGTTCGAAAACGCATTAACTTACACACACACACACACACACACACACACATAGCCATATAGTGTAGCCTATCTTATCATTCCTGTCTTTTTTTAATTATCATTTTACGGTTAACACTATTTCTATTCATATTTTTTTAAGCAACTCTTGATTTAGGCTAGCCTACTTAATCACGGCTTTTGACAAGTTTCAGATAAACAAATGCAAGAGGGAAAAAATACAGCTGAGGGCAGTTGGGATTATGTAAAGTTATTCATTTGAATTTTGCATAGTCATTTCAAGAGGGGGTTCCACCCCACCAGTATATTGCGCAGAGGCGCACCATCTCTCTTGTTTGTCTGAAGGAGTATTTCTGCTGTGGGTGGTGATATTCAATTCACTTCGCTTTCAGCAGATGCTGTGTTCATTCTCTAGTGCAAATATGGAGCTGGATAAAATCACCGGAGGTGCAGGAACGGCGCACATTGAGATTTACGTGCTGAGAAAACACATCATCTGAGCAAATACAGTCAGTTTTCATGTATAAGTGTTTTAAACGCTGGGAAAAATGTGGATTATAATACTGTGGATATTTGTCCAAGTTTTGCTTGGCACTTCAGTCGAAGCTCAGGTAAGATGAACAAACAATGTGTTGCATTTTTTTTTCATCTTCATTTCACCTCAACTTAATGTTTGTATTTAAATATGAAGCTCAACACATTTATTAAATATTTTAACTCTGACAGATCTATATGTTTACCTTCCTATCGGGTTCTTTGTGAAAACTGACAAATGTTTTTATCTTATTTAACTATTAAAACCCTTGTCAACGACGTAACCGAACGAAGTCAGGTTAATTTGGTCATTTCAAATACTATTTTTGACTTAAATAAACCAATTAATTTCGATTTTACCTCATAAACAAGTTTAAGCTTAACTGATTAAAAGTCTGATGTTGTGAATGGGGTTTATTTGGAAATATGATATAGCTGTATGAAATATCGCAGAAATATTTGTCATATTGTTAAATCTGAGGGCTGAATTGTTGGATTTAGTTTTGAAAAAAAGACAAAAGAATTCTATTGTTAAATGCAAATCTCTTGATGCTCTTCATGATGTTCCAATTAACAAAGAAGTTTTGAAGGTCTGCTGGTGGCTTTGAAACTCCAGGACACCTCCAAATCATCTGATTGGATAGTTTCTAATCAAATCTAAAATACTCCAAACTGTCAGACAATCAATGTCTTGGTTTTTGTCTCTGGGCAGCATGTGGACCCTGAAGTAGGCTTAACAGCTCAGGAACAAGTTCTTCTGCTGTACGACATCAAACTACAGTGCTTTCAGAACATCTCCGAACACAACCCTGCTGGTAAGACTTCACCTGTGGATTCTGTGTGGTCCTCTGAACCTTTTTCCCTCTAATGTGATGTTCAGTGGGAGCCGAGAGGATAGATCATTTGCATAACTGATAGAAATATAGGGGGGATCAAGATGAAATCGACTCACACTAAAACACATTTATGTCATTAGCTTGTTTGTTCATTAGTTTAAAAGCCTTTTACATGTGAATTCACATCTGACGCATAATCCGTGGAACAGAATGTGACATTAGAATCTGCTTAGAGGACTTATCTGTCAAAATCTGCCACCAGAAAGAGATTCAGGATCCAAGAGATGAATAATATCAGATCTTGATGGTTCATGTGGTTTCTGAGCTTGAAACTGTCTTGGTCCTTTCCAAGTGTCTTTGGTCTCTCTGCTTTGTGGCTTTATTTAGACACTGAATTACCTTACAGTCACATAACGTCTATATCTGCCCACTCATATAAGCATCTCAGCTTATGCAGTGGAGTCCAAACGAAGGCACAAGTGAAAATGTGTCTGCTTTACATATAATTTGATATTGATCTTGGCTGTGATGGATTTGTCGCTTTTCAAGTTGGCCTCGTTTAATCATAACAACGGCTGCAGGCTCAATTCTGTTTGAAGCAATTTGATTGATTTTTTTTTGTAACCAAAAGGTTGTGATTTCGAATCCCAACAGGATTCTTCATGCATCATTACCGCTGAGTAAGAATACACTGGTGTAGGATTTACTTTGAAACATTTTTTCTCTAAGAAATTGCTATTAAATTTCATTAACCATTGCAAAGAAATTACACATTGAATTAAACATGTCATTTTGAAGAAAAAAAGACTGAAATAGGATTTTTCTTGTAAAACCTACTCCAAATAAAGGCTGCAAATATACTGAAACTTTTGACGTGCAATTGCTTTTCGGATGTGCCACAGCAAAAATACTCCACTTATGAACAATCCAATCCAATCCTTTTGAACTCTGAAGGGGGTTTGTGATGTCACAAATTAATGGTGTAGTGCGGCTTGTGAGTCACCCTGCTGTTTACAGAAGCTGACGCACATTTATTGTTTTTCTTCCAGTTTTCCTGTTGTTTTTTTTTCTTCTTTTCTTTCTTCATTTACACAGTGTTAACCATGTGTTAGCTGATTGTGTGACCAGACATACCAAGTTAAGATTGCGAAAGTTTCCTGGTTACCTGCGTAATTCCAAATTAGGATGCTGAGGAAGGTATGATTTAAGAACTTGAAGATGATTCAAGCACATGTGAATCATCACAGAGACAAGAAACTCAGTGATGGCTCCTCGCACCTATTAAGAAATAATCACTGAAGTAGAAGTGCTCTGGTGAATTGAGACTTTTCCATTCAGCTGCACAGGATTATACACGTTCCGAGCTCGAATCTTGCTATATCCTGCAGTTTATCCAATAAAATCTTCTTATCGTCTAATAATCTGACACATGCCGGTGTCATATCCAATACAGATGAATATTTTCAAATCCAACAAGCACAAATGGCGTGATAAAAGATTTTGCTAATAGAAAATACATTGACGTCAATGTGTTTGTGGAAAAATGTAGATAAATAATTTCAGAGGGGATTTTCTGAAGGGAATCTGAAGGGTGTTTGCTTCTGCAAAACACCACCAAAATGCTGGCATGCAAAAATGTGGTGTAGGATTTACTTTGAAGCAATTTTCACTCAGAAATTGCTAGGAATTTCACAAATAGTTGGCAAGTAACACATTGAAGTAAATGTGAAAATTTTAAGTAGAAAGACTGAAAAATGTACTCCAGTAGTCTTTGTTTTACACTGTAAAAAATAAAAAGTTGAGTTAACTTTAAAAATTAAGGTAATTTGCTGCCATGCAATTTTGAGTTTACTCAACTTTAGTAGATGAAGTTGTGCAAATTCATATATAAAAGTTCACTAAAACTACTGGATTAAGTTGAGTGAACTACCAGTCAAACTTTTAAAAATGAGTTGGCACAACTTAGTTCTTGAAGTTCAGTAAACTCAAAAAAGCTTTGCAGCCAGTTGCTTTAATATTTTAAGTTGACTCAACCACTTTTTTTCAACTATTTAAATGTATCATTTTAAATCTTACATCCACATTCTCAGCCACAATGTACACTCCCCTCACATCATTTAAGAACACAAATAAACACAATGCAAACACAAATCATTAAAGAAAGTGTTTATTGGCATTGTGCAAAATGACAACTTCAAAAGGAACAATTTTGTATGCAGTTTAACTCCACTCAAACTAGGAAAAAAAAAAAACATCGTGTCAACTATATTAATTATAATTGGCATGCAACAAAATTTACAACAAAAATGTTCTTAAATTATTTTTTTAAGTGCCAAATTTTTTTTTTAATTTTTTTTAAAAATTCTGCAGCAATAAGCAAAGTCTTGTACTACAAACCTTGTATATAATTGAAAGGAAGCTAAACTTTACCATCACCTTAAACTTTCCTAATTTTGGCACATGCATAATGCAACAAACAAGCTGGATCAATAAGCAAAATATTTCAACTATTAACACAGCACTTAAAGGAATAATTCAACCAACATTATTCTGAAAATTCTGTCACCATTTACTCACTCCCATGTCATTCTAAACCCTTGTTCATAATCAGAACACAAATTAAGATATTTGAATGAAATTTGAGAAATTTCTATCCCTGTACTGAAAAGGCTGTTCACCTAAAATTTTGGCACTTCAAAACGTTCATAAAGAGATCATAAATAATAACATAATTATATAATAAATTAATATGAATTGAGCGGTTTAAGTCTTCTGAAGAGACGCAATTGTAGGGATGCATGAATTAGGGTTTAGAAAATATAACAGTTTATTCTTATTACTATTAGTAAATTTATACCATTAATATCAGTAGTATTTATTAATATATATTATCTATTACTATTGTTTTTATTTTTCTTATAATGTCATGTAGCCTGTATTAGGGATTTACACACTCACACAAAAACAAAATAAAACTGCATGTAGTTTCAATTAGGTACTTTTATTTATTTTTTTAATTGATGTGAACTTGTAGCAAAAAATGATAATGCTCTAACAACACTGAATACAAATAATAAATGACAGTTGACAATGAACATTAAAAAATACATCAGTAAGTAACATACAAAATAGAAATAGAGATGTAATGAAGACCATGTTCCAGTGAAATACTGTATCTTCAGGATCCTCTGCGATGCCTTTAAGTCCATCATTTTGGTGTGATTGAGTGGTGGTTTCTCTGCATATGATGAGGTTGTGAATGTTAAGCATCTGAAATACACAGTTGAGTTTAGAGTTAAAGAGTGTCCTTGTGTTTATGTACAAACAATTATGCTTATGTAGGCCATAAGCACTTATAAACTAAAAAAAGAAAAAGAGATTTAAAGTCAAGAGATAGCTTAAATATAGCTTTACCATTTATTCATAAACCCAAGTAATAATTTTATTATAAATATCTTAAAAATATATAACAATGGATCATGAACTCAATATCTCTGTTACTTACTTTGTGGAGAAGAGTATCCTTAACTGAACAGAGCTGGTCACACTAAAAAGAAAAAGACATTATTGGTACTGGGAAACCAGTTACAATATGAACGTTACAAGTTATTGACATTGTAAGAAATAATTTTACCTGTTGAAACTGTTGACAATCTGTGTAGCTGGATGGTTGAACTCCAGAAAACCAGTAATGAGGTGCTTTGACAGTTACAGATTTTAAAAACAAAAAGGCAGGAATAAAGAACCCTAAACTCAGTTCTCTAGTGTTACTACACGTAACAAACCTTTAATGAACCATCTTTTTTAAAGTGTACTTGTAATGCAATGCTAATTGACAGTTTTTAAGCTATTACTGTATAGAATACAAAAAAATATATATAATTTCTGTGTTGTTTTTTTTATGAATACACTTTATATAAGACTCAAACTCACGGCACTTGCAGAGATGCAGCAGCATTTATTGTGAAATGCGTAATGTGATCACGTCTCTACAGAAGACTTTGATTAAACCATATGATTCATATGGATTCATTTAACAATCTCTTTATTACCATTTTGAAGCGTCAGAATTTTAGGTGAATAGTTTTTCAGTGGATGGACATAAATATCTCAGGTTTCATTAAGAATATCTTCACTTGTGTTTTGAAGATGAACAAATGTCTTATTGACATGACAGTGAGTCATTGAGACCGAATTTTCATTTTTTGGGTGAACTAAATTAAGCCAAAGAGGACCGTAACAGCAGTGGTAAGGTCATGTATATATTCCAGCACAATCTGCGTCTCTAGTACTACAGCTAGGCACCTCTGGATTTGAGTGGATGGTGGCAACATCATCGTCCAGTAGATAAGATGCTCATCTTCATCCCCTTGGATGGACATCCTCTGGCTCTGTGTCCTGCAGTAAAAAAAAAAAAAAACAGCATCAATTTTAGATTTCTACTAAATATTGACATTAAATGATTAAAACATAGCAAATAATAATAATAATACAATTCTGTACAACTGGTGTTAGTATTTTCAGCAGTGAGTGTTGTCTTAACTTTTCATTTTTGTAAAATTAAGGGAACAGATATCTGTAGGTTTATGAGGCTAATGCACGGATCAAATTTAGTGATACACAGGCAATTTTTCTCTCAACTGTTAATTCTCACTTCAAACCTGACACAACTGACTGTTTACGTGAATACTCACCATTATGGACATTTTGATATAACTTTGTGTGTATCTGACAATTTAAGCGAACTAAGCTGCTAAAAAGTGCTGAATTTGTGATCGCTTCTTTTCTGCGGGTGTGTGTGAATAAGCACGTTTATCATCTTACACATCCTGCACTTTATTTTCTCATTCATGCATGTTTCTTCGTGGCGATGTCAACATATACTTTGTTGGCCACTGAATAAATACAACAATTGTTTCACATATGCACTGGTATCACGGTATTTAAAAACAATAATAATAAATAAAAAAACTGTACCAGTAATCGACAAACATTTGAACTGTAGTTCTAAACATATCTTAACACATAACGTTACCTTTCAAATGCTAACTGCTCGTGCTTGGAAAAACAAAGCTCGCTAACTAGTTAGCCGCCAGACTTCTTTCAACACGAAGTTCATTCTTTCTTTTAGGAACATTTACAAACCTAACTGTGTAGTTAATTTGGCTTGCTTTTATTACATCTAGGTAGAAAATAACTTACCTTGTCAAGGAGACTTCCTTTTCCCCATCGTTGTTGATGTTTGAAGCTGCAAACCCCGCGTATAATCCAGAGATGGCGCTTTGCGCATGTGCAGTGATGTGACGTTAACCGCTCAAATGAAGAAGTCAAAATATTGAGTTTACTCAACTTTCTTATTTATGTTCATTGAGCGAAATATAGTAAACATTCAGTTAACTTGTTTTGATGTGTAAACAACATTTTGCTTAAAAAAAATGTTCACCTGACTTAAATGTTTTTAATTGACCATATGCACGGAGCGCTTTTTAGAACTTCCGGATAAAGATAAGCCAGCTCTTAATCTTCCGGTGAAGCTCATTTTATATGTCCTATATATAGGTAGAGACAAATAAACACTATGGTGAGGCGGTTAGGCGGTCTTAATGGTATTCTCAATAATCAATATCTTACCTTCATAGCTATAAACACATTTTTAAAATATTATACAATTTTAAAGCCTTTATTATTTCTCAACTCTGTGCAGTAAAATTCGCATTATTAAAGGTTCACTTTTCATTCATGAAGACGACATGAAGAAATGTGCCAAAAACGTGTCTCGGCGAAAAATAAAGACTTTAGATGAAATTACCGTTATAACCAGGAGATGGCAGTATAGAATCAATCATTAGCTGCAGCTGCCATTTCAACTACCTAGTTTTTTCACGTCTTCTGATTTATTATAAAATAATTATTATAACAAATTTGGTACTTTATCGCACTGAAGTATGAAGTATAGCAAGTGCAGGAAGTCACAAAGTCATTTAAAGAAATAAATAAATAAGGCCAGTCGACAGCCTATAATGCTGAATTATTTAAATACCTAATACATCGTTTAAGTTTTATCCAACACAGACCTGTAGTTTTGTTAGTCTGAATTTAATCTAAATCACTTAATGCACAGTTCTATTCTGACATCGGCTCGTCAGATGATTCATTCCGTTGCCGCTGTCAATCATAGCAATGACTCGCCACATAATTTAATGGATTCACTCGCATAAATTAAACATTCGCGTTTGTCATTCCTGAAACAGTATTATGTAGAGAAACCGAGTAAAGGAGGCTCCTCTTACGGCACAGTACACTTGACCGGAAATGACTGAGCTGGCTTATCTACAACCAGGAAGTAACCGTGCATAAGGTCAATTGAGTTAACAATTTGCAAGTTGGAGTTTTTACAGTGTACTTACAGCTGGGTTCCAAAAGTTTTGCTGTAACAGTTCAATAATCAAGAATTTAATGTTGATTAAATTATGCTATCGACACACAACATTTCCAGCTACTTGTCCTTTACCTTTCTAAAGTGTTTTTTTTTTTTTTTTTTTAAATCTTTAGAAAACTACTTTCCATGTTCTCACACACTGTAGAAGCCGTTCATTGAACAAAATCCAGTAAGTTTGTGATCTGCATTGAAGGCTGTAGCGTTTAGTATGACAAAATGTACCTTCATCTTCGTGTCTAAATGAATAAACTAAGAAAATTATGTTACCATTACTGTGTGGTGTGAGAACTTTATCCTTATTTAAGTAAAGAGAAACCAGAATGAATTGTGTTTCTGAACGAATCATTTGTTTAAATGATTTATTGACTTAACCACAAGACCCATGTTTTCTTCAATGAATCAGTGTTTTGGAATGAATCGGTTGAGTGAATGACTCATTGACTCAGTCGACACTTGTTCGAATGAATCCATTTGGAACAATTCGGCTGAAGATAGGGTTTCATCTAAAATGAGGAGGAAAAGTCCTCAAAGTTGTTGTTGTTGTTGTTGGTGGTGGTGGTGGTGGTGGTGTTGTTTAAATCAAATGTAAATTCATGTCCCAGTCAAATTTGCTTGGTTGAATAAACATTACTTTTTAGAAAAAAAAAAAAAAGAAAAAAAAATCTATTTTATAATTTTACATTATTTATATTTTATTTATTAAAGCCAAGTATGAATCTCATCAAGTTAGTGTTTTTAAGCGTTTTTCATTTATTTCAAAATAATAACTCAAGGCAGTAAATAATTTAAACAATACAGTCCTGCTCACCATTATTGGCACCCCTTCGTTTTTTTTTTTGCATAACCTGTACAATATCTTCCGGAATAAATGAAAATCTACCAAAATTATATCATCAGGATTTTTTAATTGGAGGTCCAAAGTAATTAAACAAAGAACATTGTTTTTCAATTTGCATGTAGTAATTTCAAAGAAGAAAAAGGAAAAATGGCATGGGCTGCAGTAAAGGCACCCTTCCTTAATATTTGGTTGCACACCCTTTTGCAGCAATGACAGCCATCTATAAGCTTCTTGCATTTCTCTGCTGTTATTTTCTCACACTCTTCCTTTACAATTTGTTCAAGCTCTTGAACGTTTGCAGGGTTCTTTTCCCCATTGGCAGATTTCAGCTCACCCCAGGACTGAGATCAGGACTTATTGCTGGCCATTTTAAAACAGTCCATTTTTTCCTTTTCAACCATTCCTGCTTGCTTTTGGATGTGTGATTTGGGTCTTTGTCTTGCTGGATGACCCATGATCTTCAACTCAAACCAAGTTTTCTCACTCTAAAATCTCTTGGCAATTCTCTTACTTCATAATTCCTGCATGTGATACGGTCAAGGCCTCCAGTACCAGATGCAGCAAAGCAGCCCCACGGCATTATGGATCCTCCACCATGCTTAAAGGTGCAATAAGCAATTTAAAAAAAAACAAAATGTGTCGGACCATGTCCCAAAACACACTTGCAGCCAATCAGCAGTAAGGGGCGTGTCTTGTAATGATTGTTCTTTTTGATCGGTGAGTAACATTGATTTTGCATTGTTTCACACAACTTATTTGTGTTGGTTTTTGTTTGAATATGCTTGAGTGTCATCTTCTCTTGTTTCCGCGATCGTCATTATGCCAGGGTTGTGTACGTACATGTGGGGTGGAGATATCAAAATAGGGGCGAGGTCCTGTTGGGGTATGGGCGTGTTTGTTTTGGTGCTTTCAAATATCAACATCATTTGACAAAAATCGTTTAGTGCACCTTTAACTGTTGGTAGGGTGTTCTTTTCCTTATAAGCTTTATTGCGCCATCTGTAAACAAACTGTTGGTGTGCATTGCCAAAAAGCTCTATTTTTGTTTCATCATTTTCCCAGAAGGATTGTGATCTGTCCAGGTACTCTTTGGCAAAGATCAGTCATTTCTTTTCATGTCTTTTCCTCAGCAATGGAGCCTTCGCCCAGTAGTGTGCGGTGTATAGTACTTGTTGAAACCATGAACCGAGACCATTCTATTTTCCACCATTCATACCAACCTTCGAAGAGCTCTCTCATCAATTTTCCTCTTTCCTCTATGTCCAGGGAGGTTCTTGATAGTTACATGCTTGGCAAACTTCTTAATAACATTGCACACTGTTGAAACAGGGATACCAAGGTCTTTGGAGATGGCCTTGTACCCTTTGCAGGTCACATGTTTGCTAATAAAAGCACTTCTGATGTCCTCAGACAGCTCGTAGGAACAGGGAGTAACAATAATTTATTTCACATGAGCACTGACAATTTATCACAGTTTGATTCTCGTTTCTGATTTACCACAAGGGAATCAAAATGTATTTCCATACTGATTTATAGTAAAGGGTTGCATTATTCATATAGGCCTACTTTATTTATTTATTACCTGGAGATAAAGCTACTGAGATGTTTTATTTGAATGTTTGAAACTTCCAATACATTAATAACTAGATAAATAACTAGATAAGTGCAGCAAATGCTAAAATTATTTGCACTATATAAAAACAGTATAATTATGATGCTGAATTGAAATAATATGATAATAAGCATATCAGGCTGTTTTTGTACTGGTAAAATAACTGGAAACAAATGACACCGGGGGCCTGTACCATGAAGCCGGATTAGCCAGCTAGCCAGGTAAGTTTCAGTTTAGTTTGCACCAATCCTGGGTTTTAGGTACCATGAAAGGGGCTTGGCTTTTAGCGGCGTTCATTGCCATAGTAATTTATACTCCACGGCTAACCTGCTCCGGGGCAGGTTGTGTTTGAGTTAGACATCAAACTGAAATTGGACCAATCAGATGTAAGCAAAGTGACACATGTGTGACACAAAAAAGTCACTTCCCCAGTTTCTCTTGCTCCAAATTAAAGGTCACTAGTACTAAAATAAATTGCCTGGCTTTAATGATAATTACTTAGAGTTATTTTACATGATTTATATTATTATTAATCCATTACACACAAGCAGTTTTAGTTTAACAGTTATTATAAATCATTTATTTTAAATGAATGTTAATATACACAGATGCAATATAAATAAGCTGTAGAATCGATAGATAACACTTTAAAAATGACTACATGTGATCTTACATGTTCGAGTCTCTATCGCTGTATATTTCCGACTATATAACTAACTTAACAAGTTTCACTTGAGACTGCACTGATAAAGCAACATCATTTCTTTTGCTTGTCCTCTTTCATGAACAAGTACTTTTTTCATTGTAAATGCATTTAAGTTCATCATATTCTTCAATCTCTTAACCTTTAGCAAAACCTTTAACCAAGGCTCGTGATTGGCTGTTCGCCAGTGATGTCACACATTCATGTGCACGTGCTCCACAAACTCAGGATCAAAGCCTGAATTGAGAAAGAAAGTTGATGATTAGCATCATGGTACCAACAAAGCCGGATTGGAGTGGTTTGGTTTTGTCAACTCGAAACTTATCCTGTAACTCTGAATTTGTTCATCGACCATCATGGTACAGGCCCCAGAAGCGTAAACCGGATATAGCTTTGATATGGATATCCCAGTTGTAAGCCACTTATAAAGCTCCCACCAGATATTATACGCATTTTAAATCTCGTGTTGATTGCTTAATCTGGTGGAAAATTGCTTTTATCTAATGTTTATGTTTGCAGTAATTTTCTTTTCATTTGGACATTCGTGCTTCTCTTCAAAGCTCGGTAAACATGAAGACAATACAAAAATCTCGTTTGTTTTGACAACATTTGCTAATATTAGTTATCAGAGTTAATTAGAGTCTAGCCTTTGTCATTTGCATCAAGCTGTCGAACGCTCTCGCTGAACCTGCATTTGCCATGGCAACTCTCATAACATCCTCAGAAATATTTAAGATAATATCATTTAATGTGTGTCGGCTCTGATATTACTGTTGTGATTATAGGGCTGAATTCAAGTTAGCTGGGATATTTTCCCCATCTCAATGGCAAGAAGTACATATTTACCCATATGTACAAAAAAAACAAAAAAACGTTCACATTAAAATTGGTTTGTTTCTTAATGTCCAAGTGTGAAAGAGGACATGGTGCATATAACATCTCACCCCAATGACCACTGGAATCTACAAATAGATATAATGCACAGACAAAGTTTGCCGATGCTCTTTCTTTCATCAGCAAACCACCAGGTTGAACTGAGCTGCGCTGATTTATTGGCACTGAATAAAGTTTCAAAATAGCATCATATTGTTGAAGCGCTGCAAACCCCCTTCTCTCCCTTCAAGGAATTAACTGGTTGGTGTGGTGCTTCTATACAGACACTTTGCCCTTTTCACACACTGATCTGTGGGGGTTGAATCAATGTTTGATGCAATACTTGCACTTAGAATGAAGACTCACAAAGGCGGCGAATCAATGTGTCGTGAGGAAAGATAAACCGTAGTGTCGCTGTGGGCTTTTGAGGATATTCCTTTCATAATACATCATGTTCACTTTGCAAGATTATAATTAATATTCTAATTCATTTTCTTGAAATCATTCTGTTTTCAAACGCAGAGTTGCATGATTTATGTGATTAACAATGCATCTTTTGTAGTGGAGCTAGTTAGTTGTCATGCTGGAAAATGTGTGAAAATTGCTGAGGCAAATAGAGCTTTATGCTTTAATGAAAGCATTGTTGTTGCAATTATACTGTCTGAGAACATGAGATACTAAGTCTCACTTAAGATGACCCGGTTACAGTCTGTTACTAAAGAAACTAATTACATTAGACGTTTCCCAAGGAATTCTTAACAGTTTTAATTAGGTTCAGTTTTGAGTGAGCAATGGACCAGCATATGCAAAATGAACATCTGCTGTTCGTGAAACTATTCAAGAGTTCATCTAGAATAGGGCTGGGTATACAGATTAACAATTCGATTCCAGTTCGTAAGCTGCTATAAGGTCAGTGTTTCAGACAGATTCAAACTGTTAACTCGTCTAATAAGAACCGTCTTCACTTCAGATTCAAATCACTTATTTCAGAATCAGTAATCAGTTGGAATCAGGACTAAAGAGGAGGAATAGGAGGAATTTGTTTCAGAATCATTGTACGGTTCACCGGTCCCGTTGTATGTTTTTGATTCACTAAAACGAACCGGATCATAAGATTCAGTTTCTTCGTAATCGCTGTATACTTGTTTTGTTGTATGTTTCCGATTCACTAAAAAGAACTGGCTCATAAGAGTCAATTGTTTCAGAGTCGCAGTACACTGGTCCTGTTGTATGTTTCCGATTCACTAAAAATAAACCGGTTCATAAGAGTCAGTTTCTTCATAATTGCTGTATACTGGTTTTGTTGTGTTTCATATTCACTAAAAATAATGGTTCATAAGAGTCAGTATCTTCGGAATCGCTGTATACTGGTTTTGTTGTATGTTTTTGATTCACTAAAAAGAGCCGGTTCATAAGAGTCAGTTTCTTCGTAATTGCTGTATACTGGTTTTGTTGTATGTTTCAGGTTCACTAAAAAGAGCCGGTTCATAAGAGTCAGTATCTTCGGAATCGCTGTATACTGGTTTTGTTGTGTTTCATATTCACTAAAAATAATGGTTCATAAGAGTCAGTATCTTCGGAATCGCTGTATACTGGTTTTGTTGTATGTTTTTGATTCACTAAAAAGAGCCGGTTCATAAGAGTCAGTATCTTCGGAATCGCTGTATACTGGTTTTGTTGTGTTTCATATTCACTAAAAAGAACCGACTCATAAGAGTCAATTGTTTCGGAATCACAGTACACCGGTCCCGTTAAATGTTTTTGATTCACTAAAACGAACCGGTTCATAAAGAGTTATTTGTTTCAGAAATGCTGTAGATTGGTTCCATTGTATGTTTCTGATTTGCTTCAAAGAATATAGTGGTGCTGTGTGTTTTTGATTCCCTAAAAAGCCAATCATAAGAGTCATTTGTTCATGAAGCAGACTACAATTGTCGTGTTGTTTGTTTTTGCATGCAGCTTGTGAGGACAATTTAATTTAACAACATTTCTTGACATTATTTTTTCAGTGTATGTCAGTGCTTAGTCTTAGATGTTCTCCTAGCATGTTTGTCCTTTCCTAGAAAGGAAACATATTAAAGTATTGTTGACACACTATATAGCGCTACAGAGTTCAGATCATTACTCCTGGAAGAAGCTGATTGCTGTCTTTCTGATTGCTGTCAAATCTGAGCTAATATTGTTGAGCTATTTTCTGAGAAGCATGCGTGACATCTGAAACTTAAGAAGGTTAGGAATACAATATACATATTTTCTAATGAATGAAGAATGAAGATGAATTTTTCATCTTCTCTAGCTTGCTTGCTAATAGTTGTCTAATGAACTTGGCATTGTAAATTATGAATATTTCGGCTCTTACAATAATAAAGGCATCTACTACGCATAAATTGAAATGTTTTTATTAAACTAATTTC
The DNA here is from genome assembly GCA_036784905.1 of Acrossocheilus fasciatus. Taxonomy (NCBI): domain Eukaryota; kingdom Metazoa; phylum Chordata; class Actinopteri; order Cypriniformes; family Cyprinidae; genus Acrossocheilus; species Acrossocheilus fasciatus. The sequence continues at coordinate 13,274,665 of CM071959.1, read as the reverse complement.
ATTATTTAGCAGTTTCTTTTGGATATTTTCCTCAAAAGTACTAAAAGAATTTTTAATGGAACCATTAATGAAATGGAATCAAATTGGAAGCAGAACCAGAAGACAGAAGCAGAAAATGTTTGCCAAAAAACCCATTTGCTCATTTTTACTTTCACTGCTAGGAGAAGCAATTGAGATGTTAAAGCAGTTTCATCTGTGATTTTCTTCCGACAGGAATCCTAACTTCCAGACTTTGTTGAGATTGTATTTTCACCCTGTGAAGTGTGATTGTGGTTTACACATTTTGTACACAGATGACGTCTGTTCTCCTGGATGGGACGGGTTGGTTTGCTGGCCTCAAGGTTCTCCAGGAACCGTCACCAAAGTGCCATGTCCCAGCTATGTATACGACTTCAACCACAACGGTACTTGCAAAACTTCTTTAAACAAATTTCACAAGTTTCTTTACGATAGCGTCTAGTCAAATTGCTCTGTTTCTTCGTTTTCGTAGGATTTGCATACCGTCAGTGCGACTTGAATGGATCGTGGGTATCGGTGGAGAACAGAACTTGGGTCAATTATTCAGACTGTCTGCGGTTTTTGGCTCCAGGAATTGAAAAGGGCAAAGTAAGTCCAATTACAGGCTGGAAGAGTTTGCGGCGTCTTATTGATAAGTTTTGAAATCATTCAAGAGTTACTTTTTGATAACAATGGTCCAATGAGATGTAGTTGGGTTGGTGTCTTCAAACACAAAGCCTTAAAGCTGCTTATATAGTTTCAAATGGCACTGGTTTGTTAAGTGAAAAGTCTTTGTTTAAGTGAAATGTTTAGGATTGAATGACTGAAGTGCTGTTGTGTTTCCAGAGGGACTTTTTCGAGCGGCTGCACATCATGTATACAGTCGGCTACGCAGTGTCCTTCAGCTCGCTGCTGGTCGCCATTTTCATCATTGGATACTTTCGGTAATTGAACATCAGCTCCCAGCAGACTTTGGTCCCATACAGCAAGTTAAAGAAACACTAGTAACACCATGTATTCATTATGAAGTGGCACAGCAAGCAAACGTATTGTACTTGTTACGCACAAGGGGCTGCTGTCGAGGGACTCAAGCGGGACAATTCAGACAGCCTCAGGTTGTCATCTTTAAAGACATTCAGACATTAAATTAACTGAAGAGTTCCCTATTGAGTTTCTGCTGTAACTGAACAACTTCACTTGTTCTAATAGAAAGTCTCCACTCAAGTGTGTTATTGGGTCCACATTTAAGCATGATTTTAGGCTTTTAACCTAGTAAAACTCAACCATAAATTGTTTTCATTACTTGAAATAAACAAAACTAACTGAAATAAAATAAAATATGAAAACAATTATTTTATTTCAGCTAGTTGCTAAGGAAACAATTATCATTTTTGTTTAGTTTTGAGTTGAGGTAGTAAAATAACTACAACTAAATAACCTAATAAAAATAACAAAAACACAAAACGACTAAATGTTTAATAAAATTACAATATAAACAGAAAATAAAAAATAAAATCTCATTCAAAATATTAATAAAAACTATAATAGTATATGAATATTAATAAATTACGCTAATATGAAGGTCAACTCAAAACTGTCTTGAAAACCTTTTACCATGCATCCATTATTCATTCTTGCTGCTTTTCAAAAGTCTTTTATGCATAGGATTTTATTGCTCTAGACTTTTTTTGTCCCAGATTAAGATTTTTAATCTTAAAATATGAAAATCCATCATAAAAATATTAGTTATTTAATTTATAATATATAACAGAGTGAAATGTGTATATATATATATATATATGCACTTTGTGTCTCTCCGTTTTTTAAGTCATTTAAATTTTTAAATTTTCCAAAATTTCAAAGGTTAGTTTATTTGGTTAACAAGAAGACAATTGTGCCAGTGAAGAACTAGAGATGATATATGAGACATATTTTTACTAGGCATCATTTCCGTAATTTTCATGTAAAAACTATGAAATTATTGCCTTAGAAAGACAAAAAGGTTGCCTTTTTATTGCATGAATGTTCCATCATTTCCAGCACAGCATGAATGGTGATTTGAAATACGATGGAAATTACATTTATTCAAGCCAGTTTGGAGGGAAAAAGGACAAAAATGACAAGATTCCCCTGTGACTAGTTTAAATGTTCTCTCTTTTGGTCTCCTAGACGTCTCCACTGCACCAGAAACTACATCCACATGCACCTCTTTGTGTCTTTCATGCTGCGTGCGGTCAGCATCTTCGTTAAAGACAGAGTGGTGTACGCTAATGGTGTGCTACAGGAGTACGACACCATGCTAATGGACAACATCAGCACCGTTTCCATTTCCCCTCTTGACAAGACTCAGTATGTGAGTGCAATGAATGACCTAGGTTGATGAACCAGACCAGGTTTAATTTATTTTTATTTTTTTTTCATTGAGCTGGGCTGAGCTAGTTTTGGTTGAAATAACTTCAATTAACTTTAGTTAATTTAAATTAACTTTTCTCTCCACTGATGTGAGTTGAGTGCACTTTGGTCATCAAAGATTCATTCGTTCATGCGCTTTCTAATAAATTGCTCCATGGGAAATGCATTAAGAGACTAATGCTGGCTTAAAATGCCCTTGGCATGTTGCACGTGAGCTTGGAAGTCGTAATTATGTGCATTCAAGCAATTTAAATTGAATATGCATTTCTTTCTTATATTCACTTCAAGACAAAAGTAAGGGGTTTTCAGGACTAATGCAGCAAAATGAAGAGCAAATGATGGGAAGTAAATGTGGATTTGATACAGCATTGGTGCATTTTACTTTCTGAGCCACAGGGAATTATGGGAAATATAGCTTTGTCCCACCAGATTGTCATCTCATAACCGCAGCTAAATGAGCAGTATATTCTGGTGAACTTTGCTTTTTGTTTATCAACCATACACAAAATGCAGATTATTAATACAAATCATTAATTGTAGACATATTAACTTTGTGTAAAATGTAAGTAAAAAATATTTTTATCTAAAATTATTGCTAGTGCATTGTTAATGTTTAATTTTTCATCATATTTTTGGCAACAGTGAGTTTAAAAAATTTGCATCTTTTTTTAGTCCTTCGTTATCGTTGATGAAATCGAAAAACCTTCATCAGATAACATTTTTGGTTGCTAACATTTACAGCTAACAATTTCTTTGGTGAGATCAATGATAAAGGTGTGGCCACATTTACTGTTGATGAAATAGAACATTTTTTGTTATGCTGGTTGAAAGTCTCTTCACATCCCAAAAACAATCAGTAAGTTAAGTGGTGTAAATGTATTTATATCATCTGTGGAAGGCGTAGGACCATAAAATGTTCGACCAACAGATTATTCGGTCCTAACATTACGATAGTCTGTCCTACCTACCTGTCAAAATATGTATTTGCATACCTCCGTGCACCCTGTTCGCGCACACGTGATACGTCATCAGTGCGTCCCATTACGGTATTAAAGATCAAGCGAGAATGAAAGGCATCATTATCGGCCAAAGCAGATATATCGGCCGATATTTGGCATTTTTCAAATATCGGCATTGGCAACAGACTTTTATTTTGACGGCGCTGAGAATGGCAGCACCTGAGCACAGTGTGCACATTCTCCCTGACTCATTCTTGTCAGTCCGGTCTCATGAAAATACGTATAAATATTACGGCAAAAAAAAAAAACGAAAACTCGTGGTATTGATACGCAAAAATGGACTTTGGCGTGTCTATGCTACGCGCATTTTTGGCGTGCATATAATACGCAGTTTTCGCGTGCATATGATCCGCAATTTGTTGGCGTGCATATGATACGCAGTTTTCGCGTACATATGATACGCATCTACACCACAACCCTAATCCTACCCATCACGTAGCATAGACACGCCAAAGTCCATTTTTGATTCCCAGTGCACACAAACTTCCCAGAATACTGAGTGTCCTGTTGGTTACAGTGTTTACTTCCTTTTTAATTATATTTTTATTAAATATTTATTTATTTATGAGAAATACTTTGTCATCTAAAGTATAAGTATGTTTATTTTACACATTTTTTAATACATTTTCAAATGATTTCAAATTTCTGAAATATTAATTAAAATAAATAAAATGATATCGGCTTTATATCGGCCATCTGCCACCCCGCGTACCAAGATATCGGTCATAAAAACAATATCGGTCGACCACTAATTGTAATATAATGCTTTGTACTGAAATTTTGCTAATGTGACAGCACCTTAACTACGATAATTTGTAGTGACCATATCATACAAGAAATACAAAAAAAAGTATATATATATATACATTTTTGTGCCGTCCACTGCTATGGCGCAAAGCACGCTCCCTTTATAATCATTAAAAAGTAGGGATGCACAGATACTGGTATCAATATCGGGCACGATACTGCGCTCTTGTATTCATACTCATACTCATTAAAATGCCCCGATACCAAAAGCCAATACCACACATCAGTGACACTCTCGTTCTGCACAAATACAAATGTGTGCTTGCTTTGCACGTTTACATGCTTAACATTAATTGCATTATATCAGTGGCTTTGAAATAAAAAAAAACTCAACTTATGTTTCAGAAAATGTGTTCATGCATTGTTAGAAGATTTATGTATAACAAGTGGTTCTTTGCATTGTTACAAGAAAATGCCTTGTGATTACAGTACTAAGCCACTGCAATGGAGCAGCTCTGTGCTATTCAATATAATAAAATTAGCAGTGAACGTAACAAAAACTTGTACAATACATTTTAATAGGCATAATCAAGTGTGAAAATAACAAGTGTGAGCTAAGCCAACTAACATTATTCATATTCTTTTGGTTTCTGAACCCAGTAGGGAACAGTGGGACCCAACCAGTTTTCCGAGTAAAACGCGGTAGCTGTAGGTTACTCTGGTGTAATTTGAACAGGAGCGGGCAGTCTAACAATATCCCTTTCCCGACTTCCTTTCAGAACTGAATAGATTCTGCGCATTACTCATTCTTATCGAGCACCGGTACAGCCTGCACTCAGGACTGTTATGTACACGCTGCACGCATGGACCAGTGCTTTCTGCATCATGTGTTTTATTTGCGGGGTCTGTGCACAGCATGTGCATAACGGTCCTCAGAGCAGGCTGTACCAGTGGTAAATATATGACCCTTAGACAGAACAGGCAGGTTGTCAATGAGTGACAGAGCAGAATAAGGATGGCAGAGCAAAGTGTGGATGTGCTGTCCTTGAAGGATGTTCAACTCGGTTTTGCTTAGCCTATAATTTTAAAAGACAGATGTCGCATTTATTTAGGCTATTTTTTCACTGAGACACATTTCCTACTGTGTTAACAGCAAAATGTTCAACGAATTGTATTTTGACAAGACGAAAAAAAATAGTCTACAATTTTTGTACAACCTACATTTAAAAAAAAAAAAATTCTCGATGACATGCAGCAAAATGTTACACAAATTATTTCTCGAAAAGATGAATAAAATAAGAAATAGCTAAAAAATTTTGTACGACCTATGTACACTTTTTTCCTACTGTGTCGACAGCAAAACGGACAGCAGGTGAACAAAGAGTGCATATAGCGAGAGCAGGTGGGCGTGGAATATAACCTCGCGAGACTAAAAAAAACAGTCCCGCACAGACATCTCTAGTTTAGTTCATACCTCAGTTTTGACGTCATGGTTCAGTATGGTTTCGGGACAGCAGGGGGGAAAGTAAACATAAAATTGCTTCTTTTTTTATTAAGCGGTGGTTTACTGAACAAATTGCCCTTTCATTAAAGGGGTCACAAACTGCCTTTGTGTTTTATTTTGTACTATTCTCTGAGGTCCACTTACAATGTTATCAAGATTTTTGCATAAAAAAAAAAAATAATAATTTAGAAGTAATTGGCTATTTTCTGTCCTGTATTTCACCCCCGTCATCAGAAGGCTCTGTTTGAATAGGTGTGGCGGATTGTAGACGTGTAGGTTTGACAATCTTGACAGATGGACGCTGCAGTAATTTAGGTTTAAAACGCATAAATACTAATATCAAACGATCTGTTTAACAGACAAAGCAATAGTGACCATATAATAAAAACAGTTACTCACACTTGTGTGGTGCGACATTACTGTCGGATCTAATATCGTCGGAACAGCATCCTCATTTATTTTCAATCTTTCTGAAGATGCTGTGTCAAATTGTGCCTTGTTTGTAAACAAATCTGGGGTAAAATGAATGAACAAAGGACCGAGTTCTTACTGATGCATTCGGGAACTTTATTAAAAATAAAGTTCACTCACTCTTTCCTAACGATGGCATCCGAAGGAAGGCAATGCAAAGACTGTTGGGACTGCACAGAATCTTGTTGTCTTCGGGGCAATTTTTATCATTTTGTTTCCGTGTAGACCGGCGCGTTTGCCTCTCTCATAAACACTACATGTGCGAATCGGTGGGCGGGGCTAAACAGGCAGTGATATAGAAGCAAGTGTTGATCTTCTTCTGTGAAGGCGGTGCTTATCCACACTATTACATCATAGAGTAGAACATTGTACAAGCAGTCGTTTTGGCAGACTGCCTTCAATATAAGCTGTTTAGACTAACAAGAAGATTTTGAGTTATGAAATTACATTATGTTTTTATAGTACAATGACCTCTCATATGTTAAAAGATCAAGGGAATTTTAGTTCTAAGTACAAATAGCCCGCCTTATTGGCAAAGGCTATTTACACTAACTCCGCCTACCAACATGTGATTGGGATAGTCAACAATAAAAAAGACGCTCATTTAATATCAGTTTTAGTGGCATAGATGGTAAGGCATGTGCTTTTTGACGCGATTGACCCAAGTTCGAATCCGCCTTTTGCCAAACTTTTTTTCTCCCTTTTCAAATCTCATATCGCATCGGAAAGGCATTTATTTTCAACAACAATAAAGGAAATAATCAAAAATTTGAAAATAAAGTATCGGGTAGGGTTAGGGTAGGTGTAGGGAGGGCTTTATTGTCCCAATAAGGTGGCTTCCATTTAATAATTTGAATTAAAACTATAATTTTCACTCAGTACGTTATTATTGCGTACTGTTTTATAATATACTACAATACTGAGGTGCAGATAATTGCCACTATTTGCAATAAGTAGTTTAAAAAAAAAGCAGAAAATCTTGCTATTTTAAATAGAAACTATAGCTATTTTCACTTAGAGTAAATAGCATCTATCGCTGTTTACACTTAATGCAAATAGCCGCTGCCATTTTTGTTTCTCAGTCCATGACCACTTTAAATAAATTCAATTTTATTTAAAATTTTCTTATGGATAAAAATCTACCTCGGCTTATGCTCTAAAATATAGGGAGCCCTTTTTTATTACTATAAGGTTACAGTTAACAACAGAGCCCATTACTCAATATACTGTACAATTCATTTTGTTCTCAATGTTTTTTTATTGACATGCCCCCAGCTTGGAAAATCCAGAGTTTAGGACTGTTAAATATGCCATTGTTGTGATGGCATTCATGCACACTCATCTCATAAATACTTTCGGTCCAACTAAAAGGCTGCATATCAATTAACAGTTTTGCTCTGATTGACTGAACACGTATGTTTTGAGGTTTCTAGCTAAAAAATGTTCTTTGTATTTTCAGGTTGGTTGCAAGATCACAGTCCTATTCTTCATTTATTTCCTGGCAACCAACTACTACTGGATCCTTGTGGAGGGCCTTTACCTTCACAGTCTCATTTTCATGGCGTTCTTCTCCGACTCCAAATATCTTTGGGGTTTCACCCTCATAGGGTGGGGTAAGTGTGCATATTAAGATCAATCAGAGCTTGATTTTGTTTTTAAACATTGTTTTTTTTTTACCCTGCCCAGATGTAACCTAACCAATTCCACAGCTTATTATGATAATTCTCCTCTGAGGCTTGTGTTATGTCTGCTTCCAAGAATCTCAGTCGAATTGTTTTGGTGTCCTTTGAGGCAGTAACACTTACTTAAAGCCTTATTTATTCATACTTTATGTTTCATGCATACTACTCGCCAGGCAAGCCAAACAGACACCTTTGAAGTGCAAATACTTTTAGGAAGGTTCCCACATTCTTAGATATTTTGTTGAGAGCCGAACGATAGAGAAGCCCAAGCATGTTTGTCCTACTTTAAACAGACCAACAATGACACAGAGCAGAGAATCAACAACTTTGTCACTGATAATGTGCGATACTTAACATATTGATCTTCCAAACATATTAATCAATAATGCATAATTAATGTTCCTAGCATTGATGTGTTTGTGGGAGAGTAACCATCTAATGAGGGTTAAATTTTCATATTCAAGCACTCTGAAACATCAGATCAAAAACAAATCACTGGAACTTGTTTGCTGAGGTCTGCTTTTGGCTTTTTCATAATTAATAAACTCTGTGTTTAGGGAAACACATCATCATAAATCAGTACCCGCTAGGTCTTGTTCTCAGTATGGTTATTATAGCCAGAATATTAACATCTGAAATTCAAAGTGTAATTTTCTCAGTATTAAAATGCTATCGCATATGCACAGTGGCAGCTGGAAATAAACCATCAGCATTTCCTTTTTTGATAATTGTTTTTTTTTTTTTTTGGAGGCAATAACCTGTGATATAAGAGGTTGTAGACAAGGAACATATACATACATATATATATATATATATATTTTTTTATTTTTTTTTTAAATATCTGTGGTGCTGCTGTGCTGTGACCTGACCTCGTGCTCTGCTGCATCAGTTGTTTGTCAAATTCTTATTTGTGATTTTATTTGTGGCTTTTTTATTGCTTTGGTTTACTATTGTGTAGGGGTGACCCCAAATAGTCGACGATTCAATGCTTAGATAGGAGGAGCTACCAATCTCACAGTCGAATATTCGCGTGGTGTTATGATCATGCCATTTTGGCTATATGGGGGTGCTCAAATGTCTGATTTCACTTTAGAAATACCGGTTTTCTTCCAATAAGTTAATATACATCCTATTAAGATAATGCTGTAAATAAGAATCTGAAAAGAAAGAAGCTTTAAATAAATATTTTAACGTGCGTGAATAAATCCAACCACCCCTATAGATTCACTCTTCGAAATCCGTGACCGACAGAAAAGCGGCAGGGATTTAAATCTTTAACAAGACTCAAACTGACACAGGCAGAGTGAAAGACTGGGTTTTTCCAATCAGTTAGGGTACACGTGATTTAAAAACATTTCAGAAGGTTTATAGGCTATATATCGTGCATATATATTATTTATATCGTATAAGGTACGTTTGGTTGAGTTACGCTGCAATAAAGCACTTCATTGTAGTACTACAGTGATTATCTCTTAAAACATTATTTTGTATCTGCGAGGCATCTGACTGTTACACATTTTCCCTGTGTGTTAACGTCATTAATTATGACTGTGGAATGCCTGACTTGACTCTTGGTAATGTATTTTGCACCGCCCCCAAACATATGATTCCACTATCAGTCAACTATCGGCAAGATTCGAAAATTCCGATTCGACTGTGTAAATCCTTAGTCGGGGACACCCCTACTATTGTGCGGATATCATGGCGGCGACCGTCAAACTTGTTTGCCTGACAGTTATTGTATCGGGATTTCTTATAAGGTGCCAAACAGTACATGTTGGCGTGGAAGCATGGATGCCTATTAGTTACACCAGAGAAGCATTGCTTGCGCTTCGCTATGATCGACCTTATCCGTTGGATCTACCAGATTGTGTGAGGTTTCAACCTGAATGCAAGAGGAGGCTTAGGAAAAGAGGCCAGCGAGGTGGAATATGGCAGCGGCGGTGGCGGCGGCGGCGAGGAAATAGGCACCCCTACCATTGATTATACTGTGCAATGCGAGATCTCTCCAGGGCAAAATGGAGGAACTTCGAGTTAACTCTAAAGCATGCTTCGAGTACCGCACTTCCAGTTTGATGGTACATACGGAGACATGGTAGCACCAGGATATTCCCGACGCTGCGGTGGGTTTCTCGCTTGTACGGGCGGACAGGAATGCGCAATTTTTTCAGAAGGGGCTTAACAACTGCAGTTTTCAGGGAGTTTGGAAAAGTCCCAGAAAGAAGTGAGGCGTTCACCACTTCTAAGAGATCTGCTTTTAAACAGTTTAGCACACTTTTGAAAAAAGATGTGGGAAGTGTGTCAAGATAGCAGGTTGACGATTTAAGGTGCTGTACTATTTCTTCCAAAATTTTGCTATCAATTGGTTTAAAATCAGACATAGTCACTTCTTTTTGAAATTGCGGTTAAATCTGTGTGACCTCTGCATAACTTGAGGATGTGCCAATCTCCTTTCTGATATTATTGATCTTCTCAGAAAAGAAGGAAGCAAACTCATTGCATTTACTTTTGGAGAGCATTTCACTGGGAATCTGACTTGGGGGGTTTGTTAGTCTCTCAACTGTAGCAAAAAGAGTGCGAGTGTTGTTTAAGTTACTGTTTATAATTTTTGAGAAGAAGGTCTGTCTAGCTGTGGCTAGTTACACATTGAAATCATGAAGGCTGTCTTTATAGATGCTATAGTGAATTTCAAGTTTTGTCTTCCCCCACATCCACTCAGCTTTTCTGTATTGTCTTTTCATACTGTGTACGTGATTTTAATCACTGCAAGTTTGAACTTTCTTTGCCGGGATTTGAACAATATGTGAAATGTGACACATGGAAGGATAGAATCCTGGACAAGTGCTTTGGGAACATTAAAAAGGCTTATAAGGACAGATCTAAACCACCTTTGGCCAGTGCTGACCACAATACCATCTACCTCATTCTTACATATAAAACTATGCTCAAACATAGCGAACTCGTAGTAAAAGAAGTAACAGTGTGGTCAGATGATGCCATAGAAAGACTCAAATGATGCTTCCTATCCACAGACTGGGATGTTTTTAATAATATGGACATTGATGAGACTATGGAGACTATAACGGACTATATAAATTTCTGTGTGGATAATGTACTTACTAAAAAGAATGTTATCGTATATCCGAATAATAAGCCGTATATAACTAAGACTCCCCCTCACAATGTAAAGTGCTTTGAGTGCCTTGAAAAGCACTATATAAAATGTAAGGAATTAACTAAAGAACTGAAGGATTGCATTAATCGGGAAAAAAACTGCATTTAAAAACAAAGATTATGTCCAGTTGAAAAATTATACAAAAGAGCTCAATTGTCAGGTGAGGCAAGCAAGGGGATAACAGAAAGATATTATTGAGAATAATTCTACTATTCTAAATTATAAAAAAAAAAAAGTGGAATACTATGAAGGTTGTTACAAATATGGAACCAAGTAAACCACTTATACAGTATGTATAAAGGATAACTTTGCTAAAGCAAATTAGCTGAATGATTTTTCCTTCGGTTTTTTTTGGATGAATGCAATTTAATTGTAGACTCTTTGGTATATGATGTGGATACTAGACTGGAGGTAGACAGTTCCCAAGTGCAGTTACTGTTCTCTCAGTTGTGTACAAATTTCTGCCTGCCTTTTAAAAACTTGTGCAGTAGAACTTATTCCAGTTTGGTGTACACTTTTTCAACGTTCCCTGGATTTACACAGAGTTCCTGCACTTTAGAAAAATCTGTGATTACCCCAATCCCAAAGAAATCACACTCATCTGAGAATAATGATTATAGACCTGTAGCAATAACTTCAATCGTTATGAAAGGTTTTGAAAAATATATGGTGACCCCACAGCTAGATCCAAGGCAGTTTGCTTTTAAGCAGGGAAGGAACACGGAGGGTGCAGTAGGAGGTATCACTCATTCAGTTCTGAAGCATTTGGAGGACACTAAGGCATATGCACGCCTCCTTTTTATTGATTTTAGTTCAGCTTTTAATTCACTGCAGCCTTATTTATTTCTGGATAAACTAAAGAAGATGCAAGTAAATCCATTTATTTTAAAGTGGTATTTTTCCTTTTTAACAATTAGAACACAACAGGTTAAGGTTAATAGGACAATATCGGATTCCAAATTCATTAGTACAGGAGCCCCACAAGGATGTGTGAGCTCCCCAGTCCTCTTCACATTGCACACAAACAGTTGTGTGAGGAAAACCACCAACAATTAGGTTGTAAAATTTTGTGATGACACAGCCATACTTAACTTGTTATATAAAGACCAAGACATATCATCTTATCACGATGAAATTGAACAGTTTGTGGAGTGGTGTGATGCCATTTTTTTGTCAGTGTGAAGGCGATGATCTTTGATCCTAAGTTAATTGGAGATCACAGTTCAGTTTCCTTCATAATGTTCCCATTATGCAGGTGTCTTCTTACAAATACCTTGGTGTTCATATTGAGTGTTCATTGTCATGGAATGTGCATGTTGAAAGTCTATGTTCCAAGAATGCAGAGGTGCAGACTTAATAGGTTTAAGAATTTGTTCATTCCTCCAGCAGTTAAGGCACTAAATAGTAGCACGTGATTTTTTATTTTTATTGAGATGTTTGTTTATTTGTGTGTGTTATGTATTGTTTTATATGTGGTGATGCAGTGGCTGTTTTTGGAGCCCAAGACAAATTTCCCCGCGGGACAACAAACTGTACCTTATCTTACCTTACCTATATATAGTGTGTGTGTGTAATGATATTTTATTTTTCAGAATATGGCAGAAAATATTTTTCATTTTACTTGATTTTTTATTTAAAAAAATATATGGTCAGAATGTTTTTGTTCTGTTTTGGCTAATGGCAGGTTAGGGGAGTGTTCAGAAACCTTCTGTTTCATTTGTGTCAGCTCAGAAACTATAGACTTTACATTTAATTTATGGTCTGGAGGGTTAAGGCGACTTTCAGGAGGCTTTTGACTTGTTAGATCTCATCGGTTCAAAATAAAACAAATAGAAAATTGTGTTGTTCCGGTGAGTTTGTGGCAAGTATCGGACATGCTTCTGTGCTTGTATGCTGCATTACGTTTGATAAATCTTGTCATTTTCTAATTTGTGTGACCGCAGGTGTTCCTGCTCTCTTCGTATCAACCTGGGCTGTCGTCAGGGCAACGCTGGCGGATGTAAGGTGAGTTGCCCGTACGTGATCCAGATTCTCAGTAAGGTTAAAAAAAAAAAGTCACACATTTGTACACACAGAGAGACGCACAAGCTGTTCTATATATAAAATCTAATATAATATTTTTGTCTTTCTCCCTAAGGTGTTGGGAGTTGAGCGCTGGCAATATTAAATGGATTTACCAAGTTCCTATACTGACAGCAATTGGGGTGAGTTGGTTGGCAGTTTACCAACAAACAGAAACTATTTGTAAGACACATTGAGTGTTATTGTAATATACCAATTTCTGGAATGTTGTATTTTTATGTTTCAATTTTATTTATTTAAATTTAGTAATTTTATCTATTTTTAATATTTCTATTTAGAATCAATTTATTTTTGGTTTTAGTTGTTTTACTACTTAACTTCAGCTTTTGTTTTTCATCTAATATTAACATTTTATTTAATTTTATTTATTTTTTATTTTATACTTTTAGTTTACAATATATATATATATATATATATATATATATATATATATATATATATGAAGAGTTCAGATGCAAAAGCCTCTAAATATCGTTTGAAATGTTCTTCTAAAATGAGTATTTTTATCAGGCTCCTATGTGTAAGTTTGGAAATTTTACATTAATGGCAATGAATAGGTTCTTTTTTAAATAACCGAACAGAATCATAGGAGCCTGATAAAAATGCTCATTTTAGAAGAAAATTTCAAACGGTATTCAGAGGCTTTTGCATCTGAACTCTTCATATATACACACACACACACACAATGTTATTGTTTTCAAATGACAAACAAAACATATTAATTGCCAAGGGCCCTCGAGAGCAATACAATCATCGCCGCATCGCAACTTTGATTGCAAGTGTCCTTGATCCGGAAAATATTTAAAGTTGTTCTAAACATAACGGATCCTGCAAGTGAGAACGTTTCTGTTCACGCGCTACCATACAGATTGGTGATCTGGACTCACTCACATGGAAAGCTGATGATATCTGTATCCGAGCGCAATCAATAAGTTTAAGGCTATTGACTTTACACTGAAAGTACCATTATGCTGGATCATGGTTCTGACATTTTGTTGCACACGTCTGTGAGACAGTGTTGAGTTTGTGCCAGTTTTCTGATGCACTACTAGTTTTGTTAATGTTAAATGCCGAGGGAGGCGGTGGAGCTGTTCTTACTGTACAGCTAAGTTTGTTGTAGCTGGTTATTGTCTTCACTGCTCCGTAGGCAACCTTGTAGCTCCACGGTTTGTATGGGGTTTGTTCTTTCTACTCCACTTCGTTTGGTTTGGTTTCTTCTTATGACTTTGTGTTAAATGTTATGTGTTTTTCTTTGCTTATTGTAACAACTCCAGTTCCACACAGTCATTATAATAACATTGAATTTTATCTACACTGGTATGTAATATGAGACTTTCAAACTGTAATGTTACCTTAGCCAGCTGGAATGTACGAGGCATCAATAACCGGGCTAAAAGGCTTAAAGTCTTTTCGTATCTGAAGTCAATATCTGCTGATATCATGTTTTTACAAGAGACACACATTAAGCATAATGAACAAAGGCTTCTAAGATGTAACTGGGTCTCACAGGTGTTTCAATCTACGTTTTCATGCAGGGCCAGAGGAGTGGCCATTTTGCTCCGCAAAACAATTCCCTTTAAACATATATCTACTATTATATATCTACGATCCAAATGGTCGATATATAATAGTCTCTGCTCTCATTTTTCCGGTACATACTACGTTATTGAACATATATGGACCAAATCATGACGATCCATCTTTTTTTCATAAAGTTTTCAATCTCCTGCCTAATCTGTCAAACACACATCTAAAAATCGGTGGTGATTTTAATATGGTTTTAGATCCTGTTTTGGACAGGACGTATAACCACTCCATGGGTCATCTGCCCAATTCTGTCGCCACCCTGAATGAATTAATTACTTCGTTTGATTTGGTTGATGTTTGGAGGTTAAAACATCTGACCGACAGACAGTATACTTTTTTCTCTCATGTCCACAATTCATATTCTAGAATAGATTTTTTTCTAGTCGATTTTAAGGTAGCCTCATGCATAACTTCAGTGAAACACCATAATAGAATAATCTCAGATCATTCTGCGGTGACCATTTCACTTGACCTTTTCGATATAAAGCCTAATTATAGCTGGCGATTCAACCCTACATTACTCTTTGATTCTCATTATTCCCAGTGTGTCATAGAATGGCTGGATGTCTTATGTTTAACGATACAGGGGACGTGTCCGACTCAACACTGTGGGAGTCACTTAAAGGGATAGTTCACCCAAAAATGAGAATTTGATGTTTATCTGCTTACCCCCAGGGCATCCAAGATGTAGGTGACTTTGTTTCTTCAGTAGAACACAAACGAAGATTTTTAACTCAAACCGTTGCAGTCTGTCAGTCATATAATGCCAGTCAATGGGCACAGAATCTTTGAGAGAAAAAAAAAACATGCACACACAAATCCAAATTAAACCTCGAGGCTTGTGACAATGCATTGATGTCCTAAGACACGAAACGATCGGTTTGTGCGAGAAACTGAACAGCATTTATATCATTTTTTACCTCTGATACAGGCAATGTCCAACTCTCATCCAACTGAGCTTATCCACAACATCCAGTGCGTGACGCCTCAATGGCTCTGGAACATATATATATATATATATATATATATATATATATATATATATATATATATATATATATATATATATACACACATATACATAGATATACGTAGATCCTTACGTATCGCAGCCCATAGAAACAGTCGCTAATGAGGCATCCATGTATATATATCTATGTGCCAGAGCAGGTTGACGCGTCACGCGCCGGATGTTGTGACAATCGGACATTGAGGTTTATCAGAGGTAAAAAATGATAAAAATACTGTTCCGTTTCTCGCACAAAACGATCGTTTCATGTCTTAGGACATCAATGTATCGTCACGAGCCTCAAGGTTTCATTTGGATTTGTGTGTGCATGTTTTTTTCTCTCAAAGATTCTGTGCCCATTGACTGGCATTATATGACTGACAGACTGCAACGGTTTGAGTTAAAAATCTTTGTTTGTGTCCTACTGAAGAAACAAAGTCACCTACATCTTGGATGCCCTGGGGGTAAGCAGATAAACATCAAATTGTCATTTTTGGGTGAACTATCCCTTTAAGGCGGTATTAAGGGGGCACATCATTTTGTATGAATCCGGCTTAAAGAAACAAAGAAAAGCTCGCCTGTCAGTAATTGAAGCTCGTCTTAATCAGCTTGAACATCTACATGCAGACTCCACAGATCCTGTTCCGCTCAAAGAAATTATAGCACTAAAACTAGAATATAATAAAATTATTTCCAACCAAGTTAACAATATGCTATTGAAAATAAAACAAAAACAAGTCGAGCTAGGAGACAAACCAGACAGGCTGCTAGCTCGACAGCTGAGAAGTATCCAAGCCAATGGATCTATTCATCAAATTAGGAAAAAGGATGGAACGCTAGCGACGAACCCTAGGGACATTAATGCATGTTTCAAGGAATTTTATGAGGCTTTGTATGAATCACGAACTTCCAGTGACCCTGCAGACCTTTCCTGCTTCCTCCAATCATTACATCTCCCAAAATTAGATGATACAGATCGAAACGCCCTCAATGCAAACATAACGTTAGAGGAAATATTTGAAGCCATCACATCGTTTTCTAGCAGTAAGACCCTGGACTTCACAGTTTCGGAATTGAATTTTATAAGAAATACTCTCAAAAACTCACTCCCCTGATGTTGAGATTATTTAACCACTCTATTGAAAATCAAGAATTTCCACAATCAATGCATGATGCTACATTTCTTTAATTCTTAAAGGGAAAGATGAAATGGATCCAGCATCATACCGTCTGTCATGAATCCGGCCTATGAACTTCCGTTCACTCACCACCACATTGACTCTTGCACTACACTAACTGTTGCACGTCACCCTCAGACTACAATTCCCATCATCCATTGCACTGACGACACACACACAGCTGATTGCACTGATCACACAGCTTACTTAAGCCATGGACTTCCTTTCACAGATCGCGAAGTAGTGATCTGCGCATAGCACGCCTCAAGCGCTAACTGCCTTACCTTTCCGTGTTCCTGTTCAGTTCCAGTATTGTCCTGTGTTTATCAATCCCCCAGTGTTAGCTGCGATATGGAACCTGTGTCTTGTTTTCTTGTCTGTGTTCCCTGTATTGACCCCTGTCTCACCGTTCAGACTCTGTTTATGCCCTGCCTGGATTATTTCTGTGTACCTGGACTATCTCTCTGCCTTGCCCTTTGGATATTGTTCGCGTCTTGCCTGGATTATTGCTCACGTTTTGGATTACCTCTCTTGTCTAGCCCTCTATATACCTGTTTGCCAGTTGTTCGATCCCTGCTTGTATTTTGACCACGTCACTGTTTAATAAAAGCTTTGCACATGGATCCGCACGTCTCACATCTCGTTGGCTCCGTTACACCGTCCCATAGCTCTTCTGAATTCAGATCTTAAAATTTTATTTTAGAATTGAACTAAAATTGTTCACTCTGCTCAGACCGGTTTCATCCCAGGGCGCTTTTCCTTCTTTAATGTGAGACACGTAATGGACAATTTATATTCAAAGTATGATTCTCATTTAAATGTCGCCATCTTAAATGTCGATGCCGAAAAGGCATTCGACCAAATTGAATGGAATTATATTACCTCGATGCTCCAAGAGTTTGATCTAGGTGAATCATTCTCACTATGGGTGAATGGGCCTCAGTGCTTACTAATTTTGATAAAACTTCACAATTCACAAGGCACTAGGCAGGGTGTCCCCTTTCACCCTAGCTTTTTGACATTGCTATAGAGCCCCTTACGGTTGCTATAAGAAATAACCCACTTATTTCATATCCTAAGATAGGCCACTTGGAACACCATATATCTCTTTATGCCAATGACATTATTCTTTACCTTCTATCCCTCCCCTATTAGACTTACTGGAGATTTTTGGAAAGTTCTCTGGATATCCTGTAAATTGGCAAAAGAGTGAATTTATGCCTGTTACTAATAATATTGACCCAGGCTTCATACAAAACCTACCTTTTAAAATTGCAGCAGACAGTTTGAAATATTTGGGGGTCATTTTACCTAAAAATGCAAAGGATATATATAAATTAAATTACTTAACTTTGCTAGAGAATTTGAAATGTAATATTGAAAGCTGGAGGACCGTCCCACTGTCTATGGTAGGGCGCGTGAATGCAATCAAGATGGTGACATTGCCCAGATTTCTTTACCTTTTCCAAAACCTGCCAATTTTCCTGCCCAATTTTTTTTTTTAAAGCCTT
Source organism: Acrossocheilus fasciatus (assembly GCA_036784905.1). Lineage (NCBI taxonomy): Eukaryota > Metazoa > Chordata > Actinopteri > Cypriniformes > Cyprinidae > Acrossocheilus > Acrossocheilus fasciatus. Next base: position 13,256,291 of record CM071959.1, on the reverse strand, counting down.
AGATTCGATTGTCCTGCCATTTGTGTGGGGCTACAGAGCACACCGTATTTCTAAGTTACATGTTTGTAAACCAAGTTCGATGGGAGGATCAGCCTTGCCAAACTTTCAGCATTATTATTGGGCTGCAGATTGCAGAGCCTTATCATACTGGAAAAAATCTCATCTTCCGAGGCCTGCAGATGACATTCCATCTTGGCTCGCCATTGAACAGAGTGTAACAAACTACTCTCTTTCTTCTTTGCTTTTTGCGGCACCTGTACCACTCAAAAAAATGGCCAACACAAGCACTGTGATTAGTAGCTCTCTCAAAATATGGTATCAGGTACAGAAAGCATTTTCATTGTCATCTACCACACTGTCCATCCCTATTGCTTGCAATCATGTCTTTAAGCCATCACTCACAGACTCCACATTTTCAGTTTGGTCTAGCAAAGGAATGCTTTGCTTTCTGCCTCCTCTAATGCCTTTAATTTGATTTCCCGCTTTATGGGTGTCTTTGCCAGTCAGCTCAGCATATCTACCTTATATCTGACAGATTACTGGGAAAAGGGTTTAGGCATTCAGATAACCGACGAGGACTGGCTTGAGTATATCAAGGCCATAAATACATGTTCTATTAACTCAAGGTACCAACTAATTCAATATAAAGTAGCACATAGGCTTCATTACTCAAGGGTTAGGCTTAATAAATTCTACCTGTCCATCTCTTCTAAGTGTAACAAATGTGGGACATCTTTTTTGGTCATGCCCGAAACTTCATGAGTTTTGGAGTGAAATTTTCAGATTCTACTCGGTGGCTTATTCCTGTGACCTCTCCACTAACCCAGCAATTGCTGTCTTTGGCTGGTCTAACTCCCTTCATGGCTTAGGCCATCAAATTAAAAAAGCTGTCCAATATGGAATGGTAATAGCTAAAACAAATCATCCTTTGTCAATGGAAAAATAGACAAACAAATAATAAACAAACAAACAAACATATTTGTGAGTGGGAATTTAACTAAGTAGACTTAAGTAGTGCTATTTTGGGACCAAATATTGATTGAGTTATTGATAAACAATTGAGTTGAATTGTTTTATTAAGTTTAATGAATGCAGTCAACACTACAATTGACTTCCTGACATGCAGAAGATGACACTTCCTAAGTGTCACAATTTTGAGGATTGACAGGTTGCCACTGGAGTCCTCTTCTACTCCTCCATGATGACATAAGTCATAAGTCATAAGTCACCTTTATTTATATAGCACAATTTTGATTTTTGTATAAAGCGCTATAGAAATAAAGGTGACTTGACTTGACTGATCTGAAACAACACATTATGACAGGACCTTAAAGATGATTTTACTGTCATGAAATGAGCAGATTTAAACAAATTCAAAAGATTTAATTAATGGATATAGTCGAGAAGTTCAAGACTACTGCCATGGGAGTCATGGGACAGGCCAAAACAACCATTTTCAAGTTGGTGGGCCGGAAACATTTGAGAAGTTTAAATGAACTACTCATTTTGGGTTAATTGTATGTTGGATAATAGTCTATCTAACACATCTATCAGTTCTCATTGCAAAACATGGGATTGGTGCCTCATGGGCCACCAAATTGCACCATATTGGTGGTAAGTGCCATCAAAGTAGCTGTTAAGAGATGCAGCTGTCTTCCCATTAACCTCAAATTCAACCCCATGCTCCAAACGCGATCCGCACTGAAAGAGCTCGTCAAAGTCCCGTAATCGGGCGTGTCAAAAGGTCGATTTGGATAGCAGTGCACTGTCGTTTGTTGACGTGCTGCGACTGAATGTGATTGACCAGTTAGCGCTTGCATGCATATATTTATCTGCTGGATGGGCAGACGGCGACATTATGCTGTTAATTATTGGCTTTGCCAAGCATAAGCGCTTCCCACAGTAATGGAGCTCCGATTTCAAGAATGTCTGGACAGTTGTTCATTGGGAGAGCTGTAATTATATGACAGAATGCAAATGTATTTTCGTCCGTGCTGCCTGTCAGCAAAACATATAAATTAGGACTTAACACACATGGATGAATTTGCGCACAAGCGCTCATGACTAACAATTTCTATGGTGTATTGATTACGATGTCTAAATGGAGTAAAGCGCAATATAAAAAACTGTTTAAACTTTCACGCCTCAGATGCAACAGAAACTCATCACGCATTGACGGAATAATAGTGGAAAAATATAATCAGAATGAAATGAGCATTTTTGTGATGAGTTAACCTAGGGAACATTTTGCACTTTTTCTCACTCGCACTAGTAAAACAAGAATTTTGTCATTTCTGCCACATCTCAGTTAATGCCTAGAGTGGAAAATACATTTTAAACACTTTTGGAATAAAATTGCTTAATTGTCCTACAGATGGTAATTTCATAGCTGTCCCTAAACACAATCAATTAAATAATATTTTCACTTTTTTTTGGCCAATTTGACAAAATAGCAGCTTTTCTGGAAAATGACACAACAATAATAAAAAATTATTTTCATAAGTAATATTTACCTATTTGTTTTCATCATCTAATTTTATCTCAATAATAACTGTCATAATTATTCATTTATGATTGCCTTATTATTTTCAGGCTTTGTAGTTTTTAAAATGTAATATGCTAATATATGTTTTTATATAGTGCCTTTATTATTTAATACATACTATTTTTATTATGAATATTTTAAAAACATATTTTACAAAAAAAAAAAAAGTAGAAAGTGTTTGACCCTTTAGTCAAATTAATTATGAAACAACACAATTATAAATGATTTATTATTTCCTTTATTAATTGATTATTATTTAAGTATTTTTAGACTGTCATAGTTCTTTAAAATGTAATATACATTTATTGTAATATACATTTATACATATTGTCCAACAGGAAAATTCTGTCTTTATTGTATTAGTATTGTTTAATAAATACTATTTTTGAGGATGGATATATATATATTTGATCCCCTGCTGATTTTGTATGTTTTCCCACTGACAAAGTGATAAGTCTATCATTTTAATGGTAGGTTTATTTGAACAGTGAAAGACAGAATAACAACAAAAATATCTAGAAAAACGCATTTCAAAAAAGTTATAAATTGATTTGGATTTTAATTAGTCAAATAAGTATTTGACCCCTTCGCAAAACATGACTTAATACTTGGTGGTGAAACCCTTGTTGGCAGTCACAGAGGTCAGATGTTTCTTGTAGTTGGCCACCAGGTTTGCACACATCTCAGGAGGGATTTTGTCCCGCTCCTCTTTGCAGATCCTCTCCAAGTCTTTAAGGTTTCGAGGCTGACGTTTGGCACCTCGAACCTTCAGCTCCCTCCACAGATTTAATGTCTGGAGGTTAGGTCTGGAGACCAGCTAGTCTTCTAATGTGCTTCTTCTTGAGCCACTCCTTTGTTGCCTTGACCGTGAGTTTTTGGGTTATTGTCATGCTGGAATACCCATCCACGACCCATTTTCAATGCCCTGGCCCTGACGGTACATGGCCCCGTCCATCGTCCCTTTGATGCGGTGCAGTTGTCCTGTGGAGTGGAGCGTTCATTTAAGCCCCGAGTTTCCGAGTTGGGGGCGTGTCAGTGAAAAAAACGTGTCTGATGCAGTGGACTCATCCAAAGACTAAAGATGTGCAGCATCGGTAAAGTTGTTGAAATTAATAAAATGATAATTTTTTTGTAATGTACAATAAAACTATATAAATTACACATACAAAATATTATATTATTGTATAATTATAATAGAATATATAATTATTCAGTTTACATCACCTTCATAAATTAAATAAAAACAGAAAAAAGAAAAAACACAATGATGCACATTCTTCATTCATCATTTTGTTAGATTTGTTTGAATTTTATGTATAAAAGTTAAATCACCATCTTGTTCTGACCAAAGTGACTTGAACACACCCGACGTCGTAATAACGACTTGTCAACTCGTAAGTACGAACGTCCCAGGAGGACTTGAACGAAGCATTAAACAGAAAACACAGAATGGCTCGGTAAGGCAGCTAACACTAGGGGAGTGCTAAACGCAGAACAATACTCGGTGATCTGTGAAAGGAAGTCCATGGTTTATGTAGGGTGTGTGGTTGTGTGTTAAGGTACGTTCACGCCATATCGTAATAACTGTAATAACGTCCTCGCAGAACTTGTAATTACAACTTGTGAACTGGGAGCTTTCTGAAAGATACGGCTTGTACCACGTGACTGCTACACCTAACGTGGAACCAGAGAAAAATGCCGGCGCTTTCAAAGAAAGCTATATTACTGCTCTAAAAAAAGAGGAAAATAGATGCATGTATATAGATAGTATAATGTACTATAAAAAACATACCGTGTTCGTACTGTTATTTTGTTGTTGCTCTCAACATTCTTTCGCGGGCTCATTTTGTTGACTGTCGCTATAGAAACAGATAATCCCCAGTTGGAGGACGTGAACAGCCCCGAGTTGAACGTCACATGTTGTCATCTCGGAATTACGGTAATTACGATATGGCATGAACGCAGCATTAGTTCTCAGGTGTGCATGTGTGATTGAGACAGCTGTGTGTACTTAGTGCAATGAATGTTTGGAAATGCAGTCCGGGGGTGATGTGCAACAGTAGTGTAGTGCAAGAGTCAATGTGGTGAGCGAGTGACCTCTGGTGGCGAGTGCACGGAAGACCACGAACCTGATTCGTGACAATAGGTTACATTTTGATGTTGGAGAAAAAATATATATATAACTGAAGTAATACAATGAAAATATATTCAAATCTTCTTATCTTTTCAGTGCAAAAACAGTGCAAACAAAATTACTCAAAATGTAACAAAAAACCTACCGGGAACATAGGTTACATTTTGACTAAGTTTGAAGAAAAAAATTCAACTGAAGTAATGCAATTAATGCAACAAATGTTGCTTTATTGAAAAGTGTTATTCTAACAGTCAAAGTAATATTCAAAATCACGTTATTATTTCTCTCTCTCTCTGATTGTTTTCAAATTTCAGACTCAGCCAAAGAAAAAGCATTAAATATAAATCTCACTCTCTCGCTCTCTTGGCTGCTTCATAGCCTATTAACGGTCGGCAGCGCAGCAGAAACATTCCCTTCATATTATTGATAATAAAATTAATATAGCAAAATTCTTGCTTAATTCAAATTCAATTGATATTTGACTATGAAATGCAAGTGCATATATTACGTGACCAAAACTTCACTGGTTCTAGCGTGTCACACATGCACGTTTGCGCTTACTGTATCACATCTGTATGTGCGTTGATCAGTTGTAAATAAAAGTTCAAATTAAATCTGAATTTATGAATGATGCACTCACCTGTCGATCTCTTAATTCTCTGAAAAGGTCAGGATGAGCAAGCGACGAATGCTTAAAAAGGTTTGATGTGTTGCCTCCTGTGGCAACACATGATTTATAGCAACGCGTGCATACAGGTGCAGTAAGGTCAGTTTGTTCACCTTTATCATCTGTTTTGTTGATTTATTAATTTTTTTTTCTACTTCTTTATTGAATGTATTAGTCAAATTACTGAAACAACAATTTTAAATGAATCCCCTTTTTCCCTATTCTTTCTTGCAGCTGAATTTTTTTCTGTTTGTAAATATCGTACGAGTGCTGGCCACAAAGATCCGAGAAACGAACGCGGGGCGATACGACACACGTAAACAGTGCAGGTGAGTGCATGAAATTATTGTTACGCTGGTACATGACCTCATACGAGAATCTATACTGTATGATATTGGACTTGAGATTGTTTTTCACCAGTGACAAATTAAACGCAAATTCAACAGTACCTGATTCCCTAAACCCAAAAGTACAGGTGTTACTTAATAATATATGAAATAGCGACTGGATTCTGTTTGCCTGTGTTCTTGTGGTTGTGTTCAGCAAGGTGGAGTGTTTGGACAACAATGGTGAGATATCCAGGAGAGGACTGTAATTTTCCAGAGGGTGTTTGAAAGCCTTTCTCACATGAGTGAGAGAAATAGAGACAGAGAGAGAGAGTGTGCTTTCATTAACAGCATGTGTGCCTTTGGGTAAAAGTCACAGGATCTTAGTCTGTGAGTGGAACCGACTGTAAGGTCAGTCTGTATAGTGATAGTCTCTTATCAAAGCTTCCTGTTAATCAAGCAAATCCCTCTTGTCTTTGTTAATAATGTTCTGGCTTGCAGTTTTACTGTCTGCGGCTCCTTAATGATTCTCAAAACTATTTTATATGTTCTAAAGTGGTGCATATGCATAGACACACCGACACCACGCTAGGGTGTTCTGGGTCGTTGGTAGCTGGACGCTCAGATGCTCTTGGTGGTTTCTAGGATATTTGGTTGTTTGCCAGGGAGTTCTGGGTGGGTTGCTTGTAGTGTTGTCAAAAGACCCGGTACTTCGGTACCAAGTCGGTACTAAAAAAATGAAAACGTCACGGTACCAGGTTTTTTTAAGTACCGGTGGTACCGAGTACCCGGTCAGCCCAGTTCTTGACGCATATGGCCCTATGATTTCCGTGATGCAGAAAACGTGGACGGAACCTTGGAATCCAGTTATAAAAACGGAATTTACTGTTTAACACGGAATGCCACGGAATTTGTCAAAGTTTGGATGAATAAATCAAAAGTAGGTTATTACACTTAAATCAAATTGCGACATGGACTAGTATCTATAAATATTAAGCCGCAAAAGTCAATTCAGATATGAATCCCGCATTCAGATATAAAACCAGCGTCAAATCATGTAGCTACACACAGAAATTTAAAGGTATTCACGGCAACCCGTCAAAATAAAAGTTTATCTTAAAGACATTGTGCCAGAAATATATTACTATTATTTAGTAGAATGTATGTGATACTATTACTACTGTTGAAAAGAATTGCTATTTATTTTTAAAGAAATAATCACACAATATTTCTTCCATATTTTTATAGTAAATCCCCTTTATTTACCAAAAAAATCAAATGTGTTTAAATTTCATTAATTGAAAGACAAATTAAATTTGGGTGAAACTTTACTGCTTACTGTTTTTCATACTTTTATTACTTGCGTAAAAACTTGAAACACAATTTAGATAAGTATAAAGAATGGCATTGATTTTTGTACATTTTATTTTTGTTTGACTTTATTATTAAAAATAGTGTGTTTTTTAATTAGCATGTGGTACCGAAATTGGTACAGAGAACCGTGGATTTTCACTGGTATTGGTACCGAATAATGAAATTTTGGTACCGTGACAACACTAGTTGCTTGATTCTCAACAAGCGTTACAAATAGAAATGCACCGATATACCGGCCAATAATTGGTATCAACTGATAAAAGCAATTATTTGTATGTTGTGTTGCAGCTTGTTTCCATTGTGTTGTGCTAATTTCGTTGTGTTGCAGCTTGTTTCCATTGTGTTGTGCTAATTTCGTTGTGTTGCTGCTTGTTTCCGTTGTATTGTGCTAATTTCGTTGTGTTGCAGCTTGTTTCCGTTGTGTTGTGCTAATTGCATTGTGTTGCAGCTTGTTTCCGTTGTGTTGTGCTAATTGCATTGTGTTGCAGCTTGTTTCCGTTGTGTTGTGCTAATTGCATTGTGTTGCGGCTTGTTTCCGTTGTGTTGTGCTAATTTCATTGTGTTGCGGTTTATTTCCGCTGTGTTGTGGAGATTTTGTTGTGTTGTGGCTTGTTTCCATTGTGTTGTGGCTAGGGATGGGCTTAAAAATATATCACAATAATTTATGGTATTTATTGCAATAACGATATCAATGAAGATAATTCAGGGAATCTTATGCATCGACTAAGAGACAAAAAAATCCTGTTTCTTTAGAGAAAAGTTTTATCTTTCCTATTTTTACCCTGGTGTTGTGAGCTTCTGAGTACATACGTAATGTAATTACTATTTCATACTGGAAGCCGGAGGGCACCCTTGCCCAGAAAGTCCACATATTCTTAACAGAAGTAATAGCACTGATAACCCTCCAGGAAATCCCTAATATGGACAAAGGTATCCAGTTATCGCTGTAGCAGGGAGAAAAACGCAGACAGAGAAATTTTAACTGTGGAAACTTGAAGACTACAAACATACGATTGTTCTGTGCTGTGTTCTTCAAGTAATCTTGGGTATTTTTATAAGGATAAAGTATATTTATAATGCAATGCTAATCGACATAGACTTTATCACTGTATATAATACTATAAAATAGTATGATTTCTGCCTCATTTTGTGATATGAAACCACGTCTGATCACAAAGTTATTTCAAAGACTCGACTGATGTTATGAAGTTAATTTGAATAAAAAGCATGTCAATAAATATCTTTGTTGGACAACAGGTCGGTAAACAGGCCCATACACATGCAAAACTGTATTACACACGTGCTACTGTAGTACTTTTATTCATTGCACAGACTGATTTTTTGACTGTACAGCCCTGGGGCCCGTTCTTCGTATGTCACTTGTTACATCCGAGATCAAATGACACATCCAAGATGATATAATTGTGCCGATCATGATCTGGCTAATTCGGTTCTTCGAACGCACTTGTTGTTGATGATTAGTATGGCTGGATTGCGTTATCTGAGATAATTGCGCGTTCATGGGTTGGTTTAAAAGGGGCTATTTATGGATACTTGAAACCATGATCAGCAATGCAGTGATTGGCTGGCAGCAAGACAGCAACATAATAACATCATAATTAAAAAAGACACCTGACAAAAAAACTTGACAAATTTCTGGACTTTTATAAGGAAAAAGCTAAGCGAACAAAACTACATAAATGCTACAACAGATAAATGAAATGTGCCGTTTTTAATTTATTTTATTTTATTTTATTGTTTTTTTTTTGTACATTCCCGATTATGTATATTTATGATTTCTAATATTTGTACAGGCTTTACATTTTTATTTAAATGTAGTAATCAGCAATTCATTTAATTTTATCTTTGAAACAGATTTACGTGACAATGGACAACATTAATTAAAGTTTCCTAAGGGTCATCTAGCCACTCCCATAATAGCTGCCACCACTCAAATTAATGCACAACTCCACATTATCTGTATAGCATGTGTGTAAGACTCTAATACAATTATGAAGTAATTATTTTATGACAAATAAATCTTTCAGTGAGTAAAACTGGCTGTGTCTGTAGTATTATAGACTACACAACATTATTATATTATTTTTAAATTACTTTTTAAATGATTATTATTTTAAATTATTGTCCCTGGATCAGTAGGGTACTCTTATAATAAAGTAGCAGTGGCTGGTACAGATTTTAAGTATCAATTCTGCTTAAAAAGATGCAATCTAATCCTGTTTTCATGAAATAAGCCTGCTCCCGAGCAGTTTTAAACTTACGAACCTGTTGCTATGACAGCAAATCCAGGTTGAACTTTAAAGTCCCCTTGAAATCAAAATTAAAGTTTTTTGGGTGTTAGTATCAATATGTTAGTCTTAAGGTTATCTATAAGGCAGTGTGCTCCAAAACAGTGACAATATTCGCATTTAGAAGATATAAGCATTCAAAGCTTGCAGTTCGTCACTTCCGCCAAAACGGATCAATGATTTTTTTTGACGTCACATCATACTTCAGATTCTCATCAAGTCTTCTGACCAATCAAATGCTCTCTAGAATCCGAAGCGCCCGCCCCCTACACTATAAATGCTCTTGATGGTTGAGATCGGTCAATTGTTCACAGTGTAGTATTTCCTGTACAGTGAATGGCCGTATTTCACAATGTAGGCGATAGGGAACAATTCAGACAGTGTAAATATGCTTTTAATTGGGGCAAATGAGGTCTGGTTTCACGTTGTATCATGCGAATTGTGGCAGTGCAGAGACGCGATCGCACAAATCATATGCTTCTCAATTTCACATACGCCTTTCACATACGTCGGCATATATTAAACACTTTTAAAACTACACAGCCTCAGCATGATTATGGCTATGGTTCTCTTTCTTCATCTCGTGTTCGAGATCCACCTATGGGAAGGGCATCTGCCCCGACCTCTGCAGAAGCATCCAATTGCACCAAGTCTGGCTTGACAGACAAGAGCGTGTGCTCAATGCCAGGTAAGGAACCGCCCCCTTACCTAACGCATAAAGGGACCTGCACGTGCTACCCTTCCTCAGTTGATATTCGCTTCTTGCGACCTCTCATTATACAGCCTTACTGTTTTTCTTACTGTTTTCCCATATCAGAACTCGGCCAGGCTCAAGGCTCGCAACAGGCCAGCAGCCTAGCCAGTAGCCCAACTAGCCATCTAAACCCTGGGGTAAGATGTCTTTCGCCACAGCAAACCTCCCCTCCAATTTAGTCCAGGTTCTCGGGCTGCCAGCCCATTGGACCCAAGTTTGAGTTTTTCTCCCCCTCCACCCAAGAAGAGGAAGTTCTCATCCCAAGGGCCCCCTTTCCCCCGTTAGGTGGATCTCTCCACTCGATGTTTCAGAGAACCGGGGTTACGAACAGTAACCTATTGTTGTCAAATTAGACTATGATTAGACTATGGCTGTCAAATGCGGCTTTACCGAGCTCAAGTAAGGCTCTGGCCTGAGCAGATATAAACAAAACGCTATTGGCTATTTTAAAAAGGAGGCGGGGCTGCTCGATATGTCCCACCCTGTCTTCCGGTTTTAGTTGAAATAACGCTGCGTGTTTCAAAGCACTTCAGGGGACTTTTAAAGAACCAAGTAATCCTAGATCATGCCAAATCGTCAACAATCAAATCCAGCTAACTGAGTTAGTGACATATGAAGAACGGACCCCTGACCAAACCAGTTCCAGATTGGAGAAGGAGCTCCTCGTTTAGCGAAAAACTCCTTCTCAATTTCACATACGCCTTTCGCCATGTCGCTCCGCATGGTCGCACACAGATATATGTCAACAACTAGACTTTATCGTTATCGCAGGAAGACTAATTCTTATCGTGGGGAGAATTTTTACCGGTATATCGCAAACGATAAGATATCGCCCATCCCTAGTTGTGGCTTGTTTCCATTGTGTTGTGCTAATTTCATTGTGTTTCAGCTTGTTACTGTTATGTTGTTGATATTTCATTTTGTTGTGCACTACTGGGCTTCCGAAATTATATTCTGTTAATCACAAGAGAACAAAAAAAAGTTAAATTAATGTGATAATGAAAATTACATTTAATGGGGGGTGGTCGGGCCCCACAGAGAACATCGTTCTTGGCCCCCCTTCAACCGCTGGGCTCTCCATGTCTTGGCCAGGTTAAAGCCTGCCCTCTAAAAAGACATTCAGTGTAGGAAAAACAAATACTGATAACAATGATATAGAATTTTTGTGGACATTTTGGCAATTAATAGATATGTATTATATATTATTATACTACGGGGCCATTGAATGCTTAAATCTGATTGGCTGACGAACGTTCTAAGGTGTGCGATTTTTATTTATTTATTTTATTTTATTTTTTTTTCAGGGAAACGCACGGCAAACGTAGTTCCAGGCAGCTCTTGACCGCATTACATGACCATATCACTTCGCCAAATGATTTCTGTTATTTCAAAGGTCTTACAACAGCAAAATAACCAAAACCCACAACGACACTGGCCAAACAAATAAATATATAAAACAAATGGATAAAAACGACAGATCATGTCCATGTTTTTGCCATAAAATTACGCTTTATTATGTACGGAAAGCACATACTCTCACATACTCACATAATCTCTGCCGCTCTCTCTCCCTCATAGACCACACATACATAACAGTTTGCACACACACTAACATACATCGCGCTAATGTTGTTAGCGCTACTCTGACGATTTTATCAGTGAACAACTTAAAAACTACATGACTTCACGCAAGCGAGATAACAACAACGGCGCTGTTCGTGAACAAAAGGAACTGAGTTTCACTATAACTAGAGACATTGCTGCCGAACACTATTGAGAGATGCACAGAGGTAATCTCTCTCTCTCTCTCTCTCTCTCTCTCTCTCTCATAACTTAGTTATTAACTGTATTAACTGCATTATTAGTCTGCTATCAACGGCTCAAGCCTCAGTTACTAGGTTTAAAATGACATTTTGGAATTAGCAACAGAGGCGTTGGATGAGATGCGGAAGAAATAATCCTACTCACAATAGTGATTTAAGTAGAAATACCGGACGAATGCTATGAAATATATAATCTGATCGATGTCTCGAGGTGTGGCAACTGTAGTATAAGAGGAATAATTTACTTCGGTCCGTTGAATTATTAGAAAAATAATGCACACCCGAGGTGTAACGGCCACTCCGCTTCGCGTCGTGGCCGCATCACCACCTCGGGTGTGCATCATCTTTCTAATAATCCAACGGCGCCAATTATTCCTTACATAATGTGTGAAAGTATTACAGCTGAGAGTGTTTTAAACCTACAGGGGTTTGATAACCTCCAGTGAAATTGAATTCAGGCAGTGAACGCCATTAAAGACGTTACAGATGAATGGACACAGTCGTATTTTACTCTTAATGAGATTCGGACTTATGCTCTGAACTTGAAGTAATTAAGCGATTTCCATGTGATTTTAGCTCAGCGCAGGGCTCCTCTGCTTCTGTGATGCTTTATCTGAGGATGTGAAAACAGCAGAAAGGCCGCTGACTCAAAACTCAGCTCAACTTTTCTCATTTTCTGGCCTGTAATGTAATAATCAGCCTTTAGAGAGACAATGACTCTCACTCTCAGTGTCTAGCTCTCATTTCAATTTCAGTCTCTCAGAGCCGAAACGGAGGCTGTTTATATCGCTTTACTCGCTGTTACTCACAGTAATGTCATGATATTTTTGGAACTACCTTGGAGTACCATGTATTTCAAAGTACCATAGTAATACCATCCTTTACCGTGGTACCAAAACCTTACTATTTTTTAAGGTTGAAAATAATGATGGGAAAATATGTTTTGGTTTTGGTGCCCACTACATTGTTTGTGGGTGGTTGCTAGGGTGTTCTGGTGTTTTTTAGGGTGTTCTGAGTGGTTGATATGATGTTTTGGCAGGTTTTTAAGGTGTTCTGGTGGGTTTTATGGTGTTCTAAGTGGTTTATATGGTGGTCTGGTCGTTCTAATGGTGTTCTGAGTGGATACTATGGTGTTTTGGTGTTTTTTTGTGTGTGTGTGTGTGTGTGTGTGTGTGTTCTGAGTAGTTACTATGGTGTTTTTTAGGGTGTTCTGAGTGGTTACTATGGCGATTTGATGTTTTTGGGTGTTCTAGGTCACTTATATGGTGTTCTGGTGTTTTTAGGGTGTTCCTGAGTGGTTGGTATGGTATTTTCAGTGGTTTTTAGGGTGTTCTGGGTGGTTGGTATGGTGTTTTGGTGGTTCTTAGGGTGTTCTGGATAGATTATATGGTGTTCTGATTGTTTTAGGCTATTCTGAGTGATTGATATGGATATGGTGTTCTGGTGTTTTTGGGGGGTTCTGATTGGCTACTATGGTGTTTTTTAGGGTGTTCGGCATGGTTGATATGGTGTTCTTGTGGTTCTTAGGGAGTCGTTACTATGGTCTTTTGGTGTTTTTTGCGTGTTCTGAGTGGTTACTATGGTGTTCTGGTGGTTATTAGGGTGTTCTGGGTAGTTTATATGGTGTTTTGGTGGTTTTTAGGGTGTTCTGTTGGTTATTAGAGTGTTCTACAAGGCTGCTGTAGTGTTCTGAGTTGTCTTTAGGGTCTTCTGGGTGGTTTTTGGGGTGTTCTGGGTTGTGTTTAGGGTGTTCTGGTGGTTTTTATGGTGTTCTGATTGGTTACTTTCGCGTTTTGCGTGGTTTCTAGAGTGATCTAAGAGATTGCTATAGTGTTCTGAGTGGTCACTATGGTGTTCTAAATGTTTTTTTCTCTGTGTTTTTAGGGGGTTGTCAGGTTGAAAATCATTGCTGATTGTTTGATTCTCAACAAACCTTACGGGGCGTTCACACCAGAATAAATCTCGCTATTCGTGTGTAGTTGGACGCTTGAACATTTTGAATTTACTCGTTTCATTCGCACGTGAAATTCACTTCACAACAGACGCAAATTCGTGTCATGGGAGGGGTTTCTGCCAGGCGGCTACAGTCTCCTTGCGAAATGGCTGACATGGGGTTTTTTTGAGAGGGTAGCTGCGCATTATATTATAAACACATCAACTCAATATGTATATATATATAGCTCAAATTGAGTAAAGAGTGTTTTTTTACAACTTACCAGATTGTCCAACCTCCTCACTCACTTTCTTCCAAGCAAGATCCTTTTTATTCCTGTTTCTATAAAAGTACGAAGATGTATCGTACAGCTCCGGGTATCCACATACAGCGACCATGATTTTGTCCTCCATTGTTGTTTCGGATTTCTGCCTCCGCTTGCTACGTTATAATCACGTCACTACTCGAGCAAGCTCCTGATTGGTTAACGTGGCGTGAATTTTCACCAAAGTTCAGATTTTTCAACTCACGCGTTACACGCGTCAAACGCTCAATTCGCGCCAGCTCATTCACGCGAATCGCGTCACAGGATGTCTATCGCGTCTTTGCATTGACATAACATGTAAATCACTCGCGCTTAACACTTCATTCGCATCTGGTGTGAACGCACCGTTACAATTTTAAGGTTTCATGTTTATTATTTCTTTATATTTAATCATTGTCGGATTTAATCATTGTGGATTTAATAAAGTGTGATTATAATATTTAAATATCTCTAAACAAAAAATGTGCCTGTGTCTGTGTACAGGAAGCTGGCTAAGTCCACTTTGGTTCTGGTTCTGGTTTTCGGCGTGCACTACATCGTGTTTGTGGGAATGCCGCACACGTTCACAGGTCTGGGCTGGGAGCTGCGCATGTACTGTGAACTGTTCTTCAACTCATTCCAGGTGACTTCCTGACTAATCAGCAACTGTTTCACCTCTCAGTACTCACTAATGTGACTTGATAACACTGAGTATAATGATGTCTCCCTTTGCATTTTGGTTTAATTTGCTCTGCTGGCATAATAAATAACCGTGCTTTCATATTTCGGAAAGCATTTTGCAGCTTATCTATAGACGGTAGGAAACAAATAACAGCATTCAAGGAATAAATTAAGGGAGATAACAAAAAGCAATTCACAAAATAATTGAATAGATAAACTAAACTAAAATTAAAGTTAGTGCTGAGGTCCATCCAAAACCTTTTTCTTTCTTTTTCTTTCCTGTGAAATAAGTTCAAATAAAATTAAAAATCAGCTTTTCTTCTTTTATTTTTGTATTTACTGTGAAATAAAAGTTAAAATAAAAATAAAAAATGGTGCTGACATGTATCGGAAGCTTTTCTTCTTCGCCTTTGTTTTTCCTGTGAAATAAAATTACTAAAAAATTTTTTTTAAATAAAATAAATTTTAATTAATTAAATAGTTGGTGAGGTGCAGCAAAAGAAAATAAAAGTTTACATAAAATAGGTTAAATTAAAAGTTATTAATGAGATCCATATTAAGTCTTTTTTTCTGTTCTTCTGTCTTTCCTTTGAAATAAAAGCCAACAAAATTAATATTCATACTTATATAAGTATAAATATTGCTAGTATTACTATAATACTGATGTGTGTGTGTGTGTGTGTGTGTGTGTGTGTGTGTGTGTGTGTGTGTGTGTGTGTGTGTGTGTATGTGTGTGTGTGTGTGTGTGTGTGTGTGTGTGTATTTCCACTTTGGTTTGCTTTTTTAATAATAAATATATTTAATAATAAATGAAGCTGTGAAATCAGAAATGTGTTTTTAATGAGAAATCCCCCCAAAAATGTTTAAACATTAATAATAAATAATTAATAAAGTTTGGCAAGAAACTTGTTATATTATATTGTTTGTGTTGTTGAGGTTTTCTGTTCACTTGTCCTTCTCACCGGTCTTTATCGCTCTCTTTCAGGGATTTTTTGTGTCCATTATCTACTGCTTCTGCAATGGAGAGGTAAGTGTGGGTGGAACAGTATTAATATTTCAAATACTGCCACTTCAGTAAAGTTCGTATTCAAAGTGATTATTCATTTTCTCTCAAACTTTAAAAAGGTTTTGTAGAAAGTCAGCGAACAACATTCATTTTGCTTGTTATTGTTCTCTCCCAGGTCCAAACAGAAATCCGGAAGACCTGGCTTCGTTGGACGCTTGCGTTTGACTGGAAAGGTCCCGTCGTTTTGGCTAACTACCGCTATGGGACGGTCCTGAACAGCAGCGGCACCAGTCTCCAATCCCAGCTGACCTCAGTGACCCGCAGTTCTGCCCTCCTCACCAGCAGGGTGTACCGCTGCGCCACTCAGACCAGCGTCGGCTCGCTCGTGCACGGCTCCCAAACACACACCACCCTCCCTGGATACGTCTTCAGCAACTCGGACATCGAAAGCCTACCACCTTCCATTCCAGAAGAAATCGAAGTGGAGGCCAAACACATTGACGATATCACACTCAAAGGCGTCAACCACATCGCCGTACGACAGGAAGCCCTCAGCATCTGTTTCGAAGAAAGCGGACAGAGCTCATCCCACACGGATTCTGATGAGGTCAGATGTCGTCCTGATGACATCACCACTACAGAAATCTCCAAATGCACTGATAAAATATCGCTGAAGGATTGTTTATCAGTGAGATACAAGAGTTTGGATCAAGAGGACGAGGAAGTGCTTTAAAATGCAGACCTTGTTTAACGCGAATTGCCTTTTGCAACCAATTTTACTTCTGTAAAGCAACGTATTTACGATTAAAACAGGATTTTAATAGAAAAAAATATATATATTTTATTCTTAGGGAACTGATTTGATTGTAGAAATTGGGCATTATATATCGGAATGGAACGTAATTTGCTAAAATAGTGCCTAAATAGCTATTTGTTAACATTGTCCAATGACGCAAAAAAGGTGAGAACAGCTTTAAAGAAAAGCGGCTTCAGAAGTAACATAAGTTTCAATTAAAGAATACTAAGGCAAAAATTAACATTTTTCTTTGGAATGACATGCATTGATTCACAGTAAGACCTAAAACATGTCTTAAAGGAATAGTTCACCCAAAAATGAAATTTGCTGAAATGTACTCACCATCAGGCCATCCAAGATGTAGATGAGTCTGTTTCTCCATCAGATTTGGAAAAATGTAGCATTACATCACTTGCTCATCAGTGGATCCTTTGCAGTGAATGGGTGCCGTCAGAATGAGAGCCAAACAGCTGATAAAAACATTATAGTAATCCACAAGTCATCCATATGTCTCTAGTCCATCAATTATAGTCTTGAGAAACAAAAAGCTGCATGTTTGTAAGAAAAAAAATACTCAAGATGTTTTTAATTAAAAAATACAAGTCCTCTATCCATAACATTGATTTTTCCAGTGAAAATATTCCTTAAGAAAGTAAATGGAGTCTATTTTGATTTTCATGTTGACCTGTAAAAGTATCGCAAATAGTCAAACAAAGATGCCATGCGTGTCGTATAATGCATGAAAAAAATATTTGGTTGGGATCAGTTGGGTTCACTCATTTTAAGCCTTGCGAGAAAGATTTGTGTTGACATTTGCTCTCTTTTGGCTGGAAATTAGCGCCATCGCACTGCCGTATAAGACTGTTTACATCATTAAGTTTGGTAAATTAAGTACAGTATGTGTAAATATATCCTTCACCAAGTGTGAAGCTGTGAGTTTATTTTTGCAATCAAATGATGTTGTTCAGTGAAATCAAACAGTGGGACTCATTCATGAAACGCAAGCGAAATGATTTTCTGCGTAAATAGTTCGTAAAACAAGTTCTCATGTAAATGTTCTTAGTTCTGTTACAATTTATGCAAGCTTTCTACTTGTGTTTTTTTGTCTGTAAAATTGTTCGCAAAACCGTCTGTGCGTAAAATGTTGTGCAGTAAATTTTCCCCAATAAATTTACATAAATATTCGTTCTGCTCGACTTTCATGAATGCGACCCAATGTTCGGAGTTATGCTTTGCGGTTTAGGTATTTGATTATGCCTTTATCAAAAAATAAAAATAAAAAAACAGCTGGGCATTGCTTGGCATGAATGTTTTGATTGTACAAATTTTACATCAAGCTATTTTTTTACTGTAATTTATGAGTAAATGTTCTTCTTAAATTGTTTTAAATGTATTGTGCATTGATGTTTCATTGAAAAGTGTAATAAACGCACTTAAACATATATTGAATTTCAGAAAATGAACCATAAATATTGTGCATGTCATATATATATATATATATAATTTTTTAAAAACTCAAAAATTTAAAAAATCGAACTGTTGCATTGCAAATGTTAGATAACCCAGATATAAACCTAAAAATAGGCTTCATACAGAAAGATCTTGAAACTTTTTAATCTAACAATATGTAATATGTAAAAATTTGAAGCTGTTCATATGTTAATATTGTATGTATCATTCCATATGTAAAAAAAACAATATATGCCAAACGCAAACAGTAAAATATGCTACAACATATGTTACAACATGTTACATTTGAATAAGTATGAACACTAATGAAGTCATGCTGAAAAATTTGTTGACACATTTACTGTAAAAGTCCCATTGAATATGGCAGCTGTATTTGAAGATCACAACAGGTAACACAAATGTAATTTCAATTAGAGCCATAAAGGCTTTATCCTGACCCGAATATCTGTATTAGGCATTAATAGACTGAAGTGTTTACCATTGGTTTCCCCAGGGTGCTCTTAATGTGTCTTGCTTCCGAGTTGAAATCGACTACACAGCCATTTGTGGCCCCGTAGGAGTCGGGTTATGTGTTCATACTGTGATTACTGTTATATAAACTTTCTCAGCAGGACTCCTGTTCAATAACACAGAAATATTAATTATAGAAAAAAATAATAAAAATAGCTCAAAATACAAATCCACATATGTGAAATATGCATCTATGAAAAGATGTGATAGATATTGACATACACTTTAGTTATTTAGCAGGCCAGAAAGAACAATCTCTTTTAATTTAATTTTTTGATAAAAAATAATAATAATAATAATAATTTTAAATGGATAGTCAATTGAGATTTTTTTTGTACGTTTCTTGCTTCTGAGGTTTTCCTAAAAATCTTATATCATCATGATGAGGTCTCAATAATGTCTCAGAAGTCTAAGGTTTTAATATGAAGTCAAACATTTTTCAACAAATCTCTTTCCTGTGAAATAAGTTATTAATTACAACTTGATGCTGAGGAGCATCAGAAGCATTTTTATTTGCTTTTCTTGCTTTCCTGTAAAATTGAAGTTAAAATAAATTAAATTAAAATTAAAACTTTATTATTTCAATCTTTTCAATAAAAATAAAAGTCTAAAACCTGACATTTAAATGTATTCAATTTTTATATTATGAATAAATAAAAAATATAATAAATATATTTACTAATATGAATTAATTATTCATTTGCATGTTGAGGTTTTAAATGAGGTCTCAGTAATGTCTAAAACATTTCTAAGCCATGTTATACTGTATAACTGATACATGCAAATTTTTATATTTCATATACAGTATGTAGGTAGGATATGCTTTTGAATTTCATTTAGATCAGTCGGTGGCAGACTTTCTTGCCTAAACTGCAAAGATCAAACCACATCCATCCAATTTTCCCTATTATGAAGCTGAATAGATGTCTTCAGACTCGTGCCAATATTGATTTGCATTGTGTGAAAATCAAATGATGCTTTGCCCTTTTGAACATGCACAAAAAGCCTTTTCAAGAAAGGAAATGGAAAATGATTAACTTTAATGATGGCCATTGTATAAGAGCAGGTGATAAAATGTCGCTTTTTCTCAAATTACGCTCATACCTTTTTATGTCCCCGCCGTCGTTAATGTTGTGAATTTCTGACACCATTAGCAAATGCATCAATGCAAAGTGTCCCACCTCCCCCTTCGTCTTTTAATCTTCCTTTTCCTGCACTTTGTGTGCTTATTAGCCACTACCACAAGCTTAGCAGGTGAAACCCATTTTAATGGTCTTCACGTGTACCATCTTTTCAACACACTTTCCCTTCAGCGATGTCCCCTGGGTTAAAAAAAATAATTTAAAAAAACTCAATGTAAGAGTTATTTTAGAAACCATCTGAATGCCTGTTCTTGTGTAAGTCCTTTGCAAAAGTGCCGTCAACAACGTTCTTTCCACACAATCTGAAAAGAACCTCTCTCTTTTATTTTTGGGGGATATTTCAGGCAGACGATGGCAGAAATCACATTTTCCCCAGATCACCAGTGCAAAAAATGATGTTTTCACAGTCATTGTATTGTATTGTCTTGTCTAGCATGTAATTAACAGCTTGAGGTAGAATTCGCACGGCTATAGGAATTAACGCCAAGCCACGGTTTCATATCTCATCATGGAACCCAGTCAGGCGTTAATTTGCCGATGATGGCTTCATTACCAGCACTTCCACCGCTCGATGTGTTTTATCTCATCTGAAGAGTTTCATTCCTGCAGGTGTTTTTCATCTGCTGTTTTATTTGTGGGTGCATCATTTCCCCAAAGAAAATGTTGCTATTTCTTAGTTATGATTCATTTAAGTACCAGCTTTGCCTCAGTTGTCAAGTATATGATTTTATACCAAACTATACTGAAGTTCTAAGCAAATATGTCTTTTTTTTCCCCAGCAGGTTGCAGTAATCCTTTTTTTTTTCAGGTATCTTTGTATTAAAGGGATAGTTCACCCAAAAATGAAAATTATCCCATGATTTACTCACCTTCAAGCCATCCTAAGTGTATATGACTTTCTTCTTTCAGACAAATACAATTAGCTTATATTTAAAAAAAAAAAAAAAAAAAAAAAAAATGCCCTGCCACTTCCAAGCTTTATAATGGCAGTGAATGGGTTTTGAGATTTTGAAGGCTAAAAAGTGCATCCATCCATCATAAAAAGTGCTCCACACAGCTCTGGGGGATTTAATAAAGGCCATCTGAAGTGAAGCGAAGCTTTAATAATATCCATATTTAAAACTTTATGAACAGTAATCTCTAACTTCCGCTAACTGCCGTACATGCGTTCACGAGAGCATCGCGGTCCAGCAGATGACGTACATTGCACAATCTCCGGTGAGAAGTGACGAACGCGGAAGTGCAGAGGAGAGAGCAAAACAAAAATGTTGGAAAATGGAAAATGTTGGAGGATTTCAATATAAGCCAAGAGGAGACTGTTTTTCCTTTGCTGTAAAGAAAACTTGGTTCTCACGAGACTAGCATATTCTCACCAGCGCTCACGCTATGGCTACGTCATCTGCTGGAACACCACTCTCTCGTGAACACGCGTACGACGGATAGCAGAAGCAAGATATTCCGGTTTATAAAGACTTAAATTTGGATATTTTTCTTACAGTAAATCATGGGGTAATTTTCATTTTGGCGAACTATCCCTTTAAGGAGACCTACAACGTTTCGTTCTAAAATCGTACAAAATTGCATGAAAAGGTGTGAAAAACGGTAAATCCAGTATGGTGGCATATTTACTTACTGACTGACGTAAAACAAAATGGTTTTGAAATAAGGTTACAGAGTATAGAGTATATCCCAGAAATATTGAGTTTCATCAGCAATATTTAAAGCTGCTATCCATAACTTTTTTTGGTTAAAAATGATCCAAAATCAATATTTGAGCAAGTACATAACCAGCCAGTGTTCAAAACTATCGCCTTACTTTAGCCCGATTCACAACGGTTATCTTATAATAATGTTTTCTAATTTGAGTGGTATGGGTAGGTTTTCACGGGAAATTCGAGCATGGCACTGCATCATTACGTCACGTCTGTAAACATAAAGAAGTTGTCCCGGCTAGTAGGCTATCGCATGTGAGGATCCTGCAGGTGACGGATTTGTAGCCTAATTTGTAGTCTTTTCTCACAGCAGCTAGAATAATTAAATGCTAAAAAGAATCATTTTGATGGCAGATTGTAACCCAGAAAGGATTATGTGTTTATGAAACACATGTGAATGAAATTAAACTATATTCCAGTTTTAAATGTGATTTGATTACAGATAGCCTGGGATTACAGGAGATTTGTATTTTAAAGACAACCAGTTCGAAGGGGGCATAGTTTGCTTTTTGGGTTAAAAGAATTTCTTAATATGAAATTCAAATGGTATGTCAATTAGATATTAGACAGTACAGAAATTGAAATCTACACACTAATACACACTATGCTCATAGTCACGCAATGCTGGTGTTGTTAACATGAATAATTTGAGAATAAAGTATAACAATAATGATAATTTGCACGGTTTGATGTGATATGAGTAAACTGATATTTAAATTAAATCACCATTGGTAGCACGATTTATTGTAATGCTTTTTTCCTCGGTTGGTCAGAACAAACGTGGCAGACTTGTTACTTACTCATACTACTTATTCTTATTTGGGTCATATATTCCAAGATGTAAGCTAGAATCTGTGATTACTATATACGATTCACACCGGTGCGGTGACTGACAGCTACACATTCACCTCAAACATGAGATTCATCCGCGCTGGAGCCATGCCAACTCACAACCCCACGCAAGGAAGATAATTCCGCAAGTAACTGCAATTCTAGGTTTTCAAACAGAGATGGCGACAAAGAGGCAAAACCTACGGACTGCAGCTTTAAGTTTATATAGAGATTTCTGACTTTGCTTGCAGATTTTAGTAGTAACTCTTAGCAAAGTTTTAACTTTGTTGAGATTCTGAAATGTGTGGGTTCATTTCTCAGTAAAATTCTGAAGCACAAGCCTTAAGCAAAGCTCCTAATTTGCTCTCCAGCTGCGACATCGGAGCTCATTTGTGATTTCTCATTCTTACAGGCTGAGAGAACCAACTCCAAATTAGGAAACACTAACCATCCTTACCAGCTTTCCTTTATTTTTGGTCATCCACACTCATGGACACGTACATGCAAAACAACAAAATGATAACACAATCAACTATATAAAAAACACTTCAGATAATGAGATTGCACTTGTACAAGCGCGTATATAATGAGTTCTCCATTTTAAAACCTTGAAAACGGGGTTTCTAAGTGCTCTGATATTTGTGCCTGCTAATTCTACAGCAAGAACCATGCAGAGGCTGACAATTGCAAATAGATGAAGCTGTACATGCACTACGGTTTTGTTTCCCTTGTTGTTGTATTGTGATCTGGGACATCAGAGATTCAGATCTGCATCAAGTGGGTGTTGTGATGGATGGATGGGATGGATGGGATTTGGAAAAGAATGTGAGAATAATTGACAGTAATGAGCTGAACGGGCCCTGCAGCATGAAAATCAACACAAGTCTTCAGGGAGCTACTCCTTTGTTTTCTGTTCTTTGATCATGGTGTTCTCTGGTCAGTGGGGATCTGTCTTAAACATAGGTTACAAATGCAGATTCAGTGAATGTAAAGTGCTTATTTACGCGAAAATGAGATTTCTGTCATCATTTACAAACTCTCAATAGTAATAGTACAAGTTTATTTCATGAAATGAAAGGAATATTTTTGCTGCTTAAGTTTTAGGCTAGCTGGGGGGGAGTGTTTAGATTAATTGCGGGGGTTTCTTCAAGATTGTCCTTTTATCCTAAACTTTCACTTATGTTCAGTGGCGATGTGCTGAATTTAAAGCCCCCAAAGCATTTGAATTAAATGTGAAATTCTGACAGGAAATGCCAAAAAATAAAATAATATACATCTTACAGAATTCAAATGAAACCTAAAATATTGAATCTGCCTCATATGTTCTGTGAGGGAAAGAATAAGCGTATATGTATGAAGTTTTACCTGCTGCAAGAGATAACATTAAACGCAATGAATTAAGAACAAATGACTTATAAACCGGTTCTTTTTAGTGAATCAAAATCATGAGTATCCAATGTAGTCCGATTGAAGAACAAGTGACTCTTTTATTCAGTTCTTTTCAGTCAATTAAAAAAATTCAGTGCTGACCTGAATTACCAGTAGCCCCTCATTGCAGTACACAAGATCCAGGGGGTGGAGACGGGTAGGTTTAGGGATCAGGGGGTGGAGACGGGTAGGTTTGGAGATCTGGGGGTGGAGACGGGTAGGTTAAGGGATCAGGGGGTGGAGACGGGTAGGTTAAGGGATCAGGGGGTGGAGACGGGTAGGTTTGGAGATCTGGGGGTGGAGACGGGTAGGTTTAGGGATCAGGGGGTGGAGACGGGTAGGTTTGGAGATCTGGGGCTGGAGACGGGTAGGTTAAGGGATCAGGGGGTGGAGACGGGTAGGTTTGGAGATCTGGGGGTGGAGACGGGTAGGTTTAGGGATCGGGGTTGAGACGGGCAGGTTTAGGGATCGAGGGGATGGAGACGGGTAGGTTTAGGGATCAGGGGGTGGAGACCGATAGGTTTAGGTATCGGGGTGGATACAGGCAGGTTTAGGGGTGGAGCTGGGTAGGTTTATGGATCAGGAGGTGGAGACGGGTAGGTTTAGGGGTGGAGATGGGTAGGTTTAGGGATCGAGGGTGGAGATGTGTAGGTTAGGGAATCAGGGGGTGGAAACGGGTAGGTTTAGGGGTGGAGATGGGTAGGTTTATGGATCAGGGGGTGGAGACGGGTAGGTTTAGGGGTGGAGATGGGTAGGTTTAGGAATCAGGGGGTGGAAACGGTTAGGTTTAAGGGTGGAGATGGGTAGGTTTAGGGATCGAGGGTGGAGATGGGTAGGTTTAGGAATCAGGGGGTGGAAACGGGTAGGTTTAGTTATCAGGGGGTGGATACGGGTAGGGATCCAGGTGGTGGAGACACGTAGGTTTATGGATCAGCGGGTGGAGATGGGTAGGTTTAGGGATCGAGATTGGAGATGTGTAGGTTTATGGATCGGGGGTGGAGACGGGTAGGTTTAGGGGTGGAGATGGGTAGGTTTAGGGATCGAGGGTGGAGATGTGTAGGTTTAGGGATCAGGGGGTGGACACGGGTAGTTTTAGGGATCAAGGGGGTGAACACAGGTAGGTTTAGGGATCAGGGGGTGGAGACGAGTACGTTTAGGGATCAGGGGCTGAAGATTTTTAAATTTAGGGATATGCAAGATGGGAGGAGTTGGATCTGGATCCAACCTCGATCCCTTCATTTTGTGTTCTGCTTTGAAGACCGTCTCTGGTTTACTGACAAATTTCTTTTTCCTGAATCAGAAATATACAGTGCAGTTTGATTCACAACAAATGACTCTTTGTGGACTTCGTCCTTTTAATGAACCTCAATGACTCTTTCAAAAAGACTCACAACCTGAGTAATTTTTATCAATATTTTCAGTGATGGAATGTTTTTATTAAAAGATTAAACAAATATATATATATATATATATTTGTATAGTAATATTCATTTATCTCAAATATACGTTATATAATATTTTTTATCAATGTTATATATAATTTTGATATTTATATTTATTATTTATTTTATATTTAAATATTTATATATTATAATTTAGTATGACTTAAGATAGAATTTACAGAGCATTTGGTTATTAATTACAGATTTTCTGACTATGTTCCACAGAAAGTCAGTCCAGTCTTAAAAAATAAAAGTTCTTTATTGGCATTAATAGTTCACGAAGAAATTTTAACATCAGCCCGGTCTCATGAAAATGCATATAAATAGTATGCCAAATAAACACGAAAACTCGTGGTATTGATACGCAAAAATAGACTTTGGTGTACATATGACAGGAACATGTTTGGCGTGCATATAATACGCAGTTTTGTTGGCGTGTATATATGATACACAGTTTTATTTATAAAATCATACGCACTATTCAGACGCACATTCATGAAATCGGGTAGTAAAATCCATAAAAACTTTTTTTTGTTGTTTTTTTCTGGAAAAAATGGTTCTTCTATGGCATCACAGTGAAAACACAGTTTTGGACCCTTTTATTTTCTAAGAGTGTGCAGGTTTGGAACAACACAAGGTGATTAAATGTTGATAGAATTTCCATCTTTGGGTAAACTATTAATTTAATTTCTCATTGTATGTGTACGTATATCCATCACAATGGCCTGTTGTCTGTCTTATTACAGTTTTCTCGCTCCAGATGACCTTGTCTTTTCAGCCAGACACTCTCATTAACGCCATTCACACTTGTTCTTCCCCCACAATGCAATTTTAGGGAACAAGATTTTCGCTATTCTCCCAAACGTCCCTCTCATTCAGGTATGATAAAAGGTTGGGTAGTCAGCGTACTATCACGTATTCAGATAGACAATACGCAATCACACCGTATTGACGTTCTCCCATGATACTCCATTTGTTATGCTGCAATGCATTGTGGGCAATTGATTTTCTCAGTCTTGTCTCTACTGGAGGAATAATTGAAATGAGTGTCGGTCTGTGTTAGAAACAACGCTTGGCTAAAGAGATCCAATCCGAGAAGAAGCTGAGAAACAGAAGAAAACAAAAGTTCTAGAACAGAGAAAAAGGAGATGTGTAAAAACTACCCATAAGCCCTCAGGGTTTCTTCTAACTGGAAACAGCCAGACAGCAGGCGACATCATTACTAAAGAACCTTACAAAAGTAGCTCATATTCTTTGCAGTCATAGTTCAATTCCCTCTGAACGGTGAGTGGAAATTCAAGAGGAAATCAGTCGTACTGCACATTTTTTTGTTCTCCTTGAAGGTTTATTTGCCAGAAAAGACCAATTGAATACCCATGAGCCCTCCGTTTTTCTTTTAACTCTGGTCTGACATAGAGCATCATTATAAAAAGAAAACCTGGAAGAAGCAAAAACCTCACTGTAGTTACGCTTTACAGTTGGAGCTCAATTTTTTCAGTGTAAAAGTTAAAGGAATGTTCTGGGTTCAGTTAGACCAGAAGCGTTTACTCAACACTGTTTTCAACTTTTAAGCATTTTAGCTATTAATTTATGCAACAACAGTATTTTGGGGGAATGAAAACTTTTGAAACGGATTTCAAAGTGCAAGTTTTTGAAAATGATACTGTTATCATCTCGTGTAAAATACAAAAGCGCAAATTTACGAAAACGGTGATGTAATGCACATTCGTATAACGTTTTCAATTTATAGGGATGAGTATACATGCAGACATGTTTTTAGTACAATTGTTGTCGTGTAAACATACCAAAGTTCTAGATCACTTTTCAACATATCTGATATTTCTCCTACAATGCCTGATGAGGTTAGAGAACACCTGACAAGAGATCAGAGACCATTCCTTCATCCAGAATCACTCCAGACCCTTTAAATTCACAGCTCCAACAGTGCTTCTTCTCTTCAGTTCACCACTCATTTTCTACAGGGTTCAGGTCAGAGGACTGGAATGACCAGCAGAAGCTAAAACCTCCCAAACAACATGTGGTGATGTATGTGCTGTTTGACAATTTTTTTTTTTAAGGTTTTCTGACCCCCGAGACTCAACTATTTTCTGCAATTCTCCAGCTGTGGTCCTTGGAGAGTCTTCAGCCACTCAAACTCTGCTTCTCACCGTGCATATATATATATATATATATAGACACACGTCCTCTTCCAGGCAGTTTCGTAACATTTTATGTTGATTGGAAATTCTTAATGATTGCCCTGATGGTGGAAATGGGAATTTTCACTGCTCTAGCTCTTTTCTTAAAGCCACTTCACTAATTTGTGAAGCTCAATTATCTTTTGCTGAACATCAGAAATATATTCTTTGGTTTTTCTCATTGTGATGGATGATTAAGGGAATTTGGGCTTGTTTTCCCTCCTATTTATATTTCTGTGAAACAGGAAGACATGGCTGGATAATTTCAGGTTCATAATCACCCTGGAGTGCTCAAAAATGTGAATATGAATGGAAATATACTTCAGAGATATTCTTATATATACTCATAAGAATTTCTAGGGGTGCCAATAATTGTGTCCAATGTGTATTTGAGAAAAACATTTATTTCCTAATGATATTTTAAATTCTTATTATCCAATGAAAGGTTAGATTTTTGTGAATTTTTTTTAAATAGAAGATCAAAAGGATTTATTTGTAATCCATTTGTAACAAAGGATTAACATTGCAGATTAATTTTCACAGCCTTCTTTGATCATATTTACCAAGGGTGCTGATATTTTTGGCCATGACTGTATATATACAAATTTTTTTATACATACAAACAAAAATCAATACATAGAGGCCTATGTATAAATGAAAAATGAAAAATCTAGCATGTAATAAAATGAAAAAAGTTTTTTTTAAAAAGCTAAGTAGTGTGTTCAGTGTATTGTGTGTTTAACAACATACAGATTGTTCAGCTGATGAAACATCTTTCTGAAAATAAAACAGTTTTGAAAGTTGTGAGTTGTGGACCTTTATACAGTCCGTGCTAGCCTACTTTAAAGATCTAGGTCTATCCCTCACAGCATCGCCTTAAATTCAATATGGCGTCTTACTTGATTAGATGTATTAAGTTTTCTTGCTTTAACGCAAGACATTTGCGTTTCGCCTTCTATCAATGTTTGTGCTCAGCATACAGTAAAAAATTATGCTTAAGTCCTTCAAGGCCGTTTCGAAGAGAGAGAGAGAGAGAGAGAGAGAGAGAGAGAGAGAGAGAGAAGCGATTCAGAAAAATCTTTTAACAACGCTGATTAACACAAATATAGAGCAGTCAGTGCTTAATATATAACACGTAGAATATTTAATACATGAGATTCTACTTTCGAAACAGTGTGTATTTTTGCCATGTTACCTCATTTTGTAGACATTTATTCAATAGTTCAAAGCAGCATGCGCGGTTTATGTTTGTATTGTGTTTTACCACAGAACGCAATTTGGATTTGTCTCACAAATTTAACTTGTATACTGCTGCACTCAGAATATTCATTTAACTTTGCCTTATAGGAACTTTACAGAAACATTTTTATATTCCCATGAAGGTTTGAGGATCTGAAAAAGTCCAGAGATTCAGCCTTGTGACTTTATTTTATAATGCAAATGTGAAACTTAGATATGCTAGAGTTTTGGGGACAAATCCCTTTGGTTGGTTCAAGTTTAACAGTTTATTTTTTTATTTCTGAAAGCTGTTTCAATTTATGGAATCCTTTGAAGATTAAATGTAGCCTACAAAATCCATCCATCATTAATAAAATGAATGAGGAATACATGCAAAAAAAAAAAATTATATATATATATATATATATATATATATATATGTATGTATGTATGTATGTATATATATATACACTGAATTCTGTGCAGTGAGCCGAATACAAACTCTTTTTGTTGTAGGCCTACAGGAACCTTGACCTTGAATTGCTGTCATTTCTTTTGTCACAGTGACTGTGTGACTGGCACAATAACAAGAGCCAAATCACTAGCTTTCTATGCTCAAATCCATTCAGAAAGTGCTGCAAACCTTTTATCAACATGAATATAATGGTTTATGATCAATTAAGAACACTTAAGCATTTCTTCTGTTTGCTAATTGTGTTTGGGTGTGGGATTGTTGGGTCTGCCTGTGAATGAGGTATACTATTATAATAATTATGAACATTAGTAGGCTATACACTTAGTACGTGTTTCTCTCGTGTAAAGTAGGTCACAGAAAAATAAGGCTGTTGGATAAAAGGGCTGTTTTTCTTAAACTTGATTTGTTCACTCTGTGTGAGAACTAGTTTTCTAGTAAATAGCGCCATCGTGTGACAAGGCATGACATACACAAAGTTTAAATTAAATACCAAAAAATCCTATGGAAATAGAGCAGTATGGCAAAGTTGCTATTTATTACAAAGCCAAATTTTCTGTTATTTTATTTAAGCTTTATTTATAAAATTGCTATTAATAAATTGTTAAATTAAGTATAAAGCTATGTGTAAACCCTTTCTAAGAAAACTCCAAAACCAAGATAACTACAATGTGGGAAAATTCACCTTTAGAACTACTAAATCATTATGTTGATTCAAATAAAATAAAAATAACAAACGCATAATGGATTCATTTATTTGATTTTTATTATAATATGTTTTTATTCCACTTTACAAATTCTTTCAATATTCCTGATGCAAAAATCCCTTCTTTTTCAGAGCAGTTTTTGGCCTTAATTGGTCTTAATTATCTTCATACAAACATAATCACAGTATACATGTAATTTGTATAATAAATAACTTAAAAAAAAACAATAGCAAAAACAAAAAAGTCAGTAATAACTGAACCACAAAATTTGCACCAAGTTTCAAACAAAACTGAAAATGTAAGGAGAACATCCAGTCTTTGAAACAAAACAGATTCCGAAGTTAAAATAACACAGAAAAACAAGAGCAGTATACAATCACAAAACGCCTAAACGAGCTACTAGGATGATGTTCCTTTAATATGCTAAACACTAAAGCTGGACTTGAAACATCAAAAGCAAAATTGGCGTATAGAATAACATACGATACATTCAAAACATCAATGAGAACTTCGAAACGAGCGAAAACACATTCAAAGTAAAGTGACGATGCATTCAAGACAAGCGGAAAAAAACATAAGATCAATCGCTTGATCTAATGACTTCAATGTAACACTGTAACGTTTCTGTGCAATTACTGATTGACTCAGTTTATGGCAACGTAATTGAGATCAGGCATCGAATGTACAAAACTTTCATCATGATAGTCTTGATCTACAATCCTGATTAATAACATTATATATTGTCATCAGTGTGCTGATGTAAGAACAGCAACTTTCTTTGAGTTTTTATAGATACAAGTGACACATCACACATTGGAGGCGTGTTTTAACGTCAGGATAAACAAATGCAGGTTACCATAGTTACCCATGCATTTCTAAGCAGAAAATAAAGGAATATCCACCAATTATTTAATTCAAGTGCGAGGGCGACCATTTGTAACTTGAGTTGTGAGATGTAAACTCAGAATTGTGAAATTTAAACTTGCGAGACAAACTCCGAATTGCCAGATATAAACTTAGAATTGCAAGATATAAACTCAGAATTTGCAAGATTTAAACTTACGAGACAAACTCAGAATTTCCAGATATAAACTCGGAATTGCGAGAATTTAAACTTGCGACACATAAACTCAAAACTTGTGAGAAAAACTCAGAATTGCGAGAATTTAAACTTGCAACACATAAACTCAAAATTGCAAGATTTAAACTTGCGACACATAAACTCAAAATTGCAAGATTTAAACTTGCGACACATAAACTCAAAATTGCAAGATTTAAACTCAGAATCGCAAGATTTAAAATTGCGAAACGTAAACTCAAAATTGCAAGATTTAAACTTGCGAGAAAAACTCAGAATTGCGAGACAAACTCAGAATTGTGAGATATAAACTCAGAATCGCAAGATTTAAAATTGCGAAACGTAAACTCAAAATTGCAAGATTTAAACTTGCGAGAAAAACTCAGAATTGCGAGACAAACTCAGAATTGTGAGATATAAACTCAGAATCGCAAGATTTAAAATTGCGAAACGTAAACTCAAAATTGCAAGATTTAAACTTGCGAGAAAAACTCAGAATTGCGAGACAAACTCAGAATTGTGAGATATAAACTCAGAATCGCAAGATTTAAAATTGCGAAACGTAAACTCAGAATTGCAAGATTTAAACTTGCGAGATAAATTCAGAATTGCCAGATATGAACTTTGAATTGCGAGATATAAACTCAGAATTGAGAAAAATAAACTCAGAAATGCGAGATTTAAACTTGTGAGACGTAAACTCAGAATTTGCAAGAATTAAACTTGCGAGAAAAACTCAGAATTGCCAGATATAAAATCAGAATTGTTGAGATATAAACTCAGAATTACGACACGTGAACTCAGAATTGCAAGATATAAAATTATAATCGTGAGACATAAACTCATAATTGCATGATAAAAACTCAGAATTGTGAGATGTAAACTCAGAATTTGCAAGATTTGAACTTGTGAGACAAACTAAGAATTTCCAGATATAAACTTAAAATTGCGAGACGTAAACTTGCAGGGCGTAAACTCAGAATTGCGAGACATAAATGCAAAGTTGATGAATGATAGTAAGTTTAATAGAAAAACAAAATGCAACAGAAAAAAATCTGTTAATTGGTTAACAGTATGTTACATTACCATATGTAGTAAAACTGTATATTTAACAAGCACTTTTATGGTAAATAGCTGAAGTTATTAAAAATGTATAAAACACTTTATGTAAAAACTTGTACATACTTTGTGCTATTAATTACGCGTTTTACATGTTTAGCATTATTTTAGTGTCATGTGTAACCTCAACGAGTTTTTTTCTATTGTTAATTTTCTTCATAAAAAGAATTGCTTAACTATGGTAACCAGTATTTCCCCCACCTCCTGAGCGTATCTACATATGCCAGATGTGTAACTTGAATCCCGTCTGTTCCCTAGTTTTTTCAAAGCCGTTATGCTGTATTAACAATCACTTAACAATATAGAATTCAGCACAATAAATATAGAAACACAATACAAAACAAGGCCTCAGAAAGTGTGTCTCTGAATTGTTCTCTGAGAGATAACGTGAGTGAACAGCGCTAGAATCCTGTTATTTCATCCAGGTATCGCCTGCTAAGAAAATCCCATGAAAATTAGCTCAAATTCCACATTTTTGGGAATTTCGCCATTAATTATGGAATATTCAAGCTGTGTTCATTAGTTCCTGGATATTATCATAGCTTGTTTGTGTGTGTGTGTGTGTGTGTGTGTGTGTGTGTGTGTGTGTGTGTGTGTGTGTGTGTGTGTGTGTGTGTGTGTGTGTGTGTTTTAACAGTCCAAGTCACGGAGTCATCATCGCGGCATTGACGCGGCATTGAGATAGAGGGTGTGCGGTCACAGTAAGACGCAGTGCAGCCTCTGGGAACCCGAAGGTCTGTCCGCCCGCCATTTGGCTTTCCTCTTCTTCTTCAGGCCCCGCTCTGGGATCTGCTGACTGTAAACCGAGATGAACATCAAAGTTATTGAGATGAATGGGAATGCTAACACACAGAAGCTAGCAGAATCTGTTAAATTGGACTCACCGTATCACTCTGACGAGCTCGTGAAACGCTTTGTCTACATTCATGGGCGGATCCTTTGCACTTGTTTCAATATATGTGATCTGTGATGAAGACATGAAGATTCAACAATTAGTAAATGTAGATGTAGACGTTATTAAAAATATATATTATTCATATTAATATTACTACTATAAATAATAATTAATATTATTTATTTTATTATTAATCATATTTGTACATGCCTGATTAGAAAAATGAATGAAAAATTGAGTATGAAATCAAAATTGATTCTATTTCTTCACAATGGATAAATCAATAATAATAACAATTATAATAATAATAATAACAACAACAACAATGTAAAATTATAAAATAAAAAGTCAACATGAAATCAAAATGGTCTTAGTATGAACTGTTTATTGATTTGTATTATTATAGAGAATATTTGCTATTTTTAAAAAAAATATTAAATAAAAGTTTAAATAAATGGATAATTATAATAACAAAAACAACAACAACATGAAAATGCAAAAATAAAATGTAATAATAATAATAATAATATATAAAACATTAACAATGTATGTAAAACAGTAACAAATCAATTAATCAATAATAATAATAACAATAAAACAATAAACAAACAATTATAATATAAAAAAAACTTATAACAACCTAGGAAAAATTAATAAAAAAAGCCAACATGAAATCAAAATGGACATAATAACATTGCTGGTCTTATTGTAAACTATTTAAAACATTTAGATAGCAAATGGATCAATAACAACAAAAACAATGATATAGAAATTTTAAAGCAATAAAATAAAGCAATTAAAAATAAGAAAAGGTAGAAAAGGTCAACATGTAAATACATGTAAATATTTTCAAAATATATGCTGTATTTGTGTGTATTTATATATATATATATATATATATATATATATATATATATATACATATTATGTAAACAAAAACTTTTATTCTGTATGCGATTAATCGCAATTAATTGTTTGACAGCACTAATAATAATGATAATAATAATAAAGTAATGAAAAACGAATGATTTTATAAAAATAATAATAATAATGATATAAAATAAATGATAATGTAGAAAAATGAAAAAGCCAACATAACATCAAAATTGACATCATAACATTGCTGATCTTATTGTAAACTATTGTAAACAAAAGAATACATAACAACAAATGGGCCGATCAATGGCAATAGTAATAATAATATTAAACATTAAAATAATTTTAAAAAATCACTAAAAATATAAAAATAATCAGTCTGGACAAAAAAGTCAAAATGAAATCAAAATGTATGTATTCTTTCTTAATAAACACTGCTAGTCTTATTCATTAGTTTGCATTATTATGAAAAATTAGATTAGATATATGGATTGATCAATAATAATTATTATTATAAATATAATATAATAATAATATAAAAATAGAAACAATTTTACAACAATTTAAAACAATTTGGAAAAACAAGTCGAACAAGTCGATATGAAATCAAAAAGTCATTTTCTTTCATGGGATAAACGTGTTAAATGACTCACGCTGTGTTTGGAGGCCATCTCTCGTCCCTGCTCACTGGTGATCTTGCGCAAATGCACCAGATCAACTTTATTAGCCACCAGAACCATGGGAAATGACTCCCTGCAACACACACACACACAAGAAAAACACTCAATAAATCCCACTGAAAATCCGTCTGTAACTCAAACGTGTTTTTATGCGTGTTCATACCGGTCCTTGACTCGCAGAATCAGCTGGTGGAAACGATCCACGTGTTCAAAGCTGGCTTTATCAGTGACTGAAAACACGATGAGAAAGCCGTCTCCTGTCCTCATGTACTGCTCTCTCATCGCACTGAACTCCTCCTGCCCCGCCGTGTCCAGAACTACACACACACACACACACACACACTATACTATTTACTGGTTTACATTATTGTAAAAAAATATATATATTTCTAATGTTTAAAAAAATATATTAATAAAAGATTAAACACTTGATAAAATAAGCGCAAACACAAATATACACAGCAAACCCTGAGAGTTTTGTATTTACTTCTATTTACTTATTTTATTGATTATTTTGTTTTTAAATGAAACCTTTCACTTTTTGTTATGTTGATAATATTTGAAGGATGTAAAGTATTTTACATTATATATATATATATATATATATATATATATATATACGGCATATATATTCCTTTGTTATATATATTATATTAAAAGGTAAAGGTAAAAATATTTGACAAAATCATAAATATGAATTAAATTAAATTAAAATTTTCAATTTTATTTCTTAATGTATGGTTTATCTTTGTACTGAACAGGGTATTATATTAAAATGTTTTTTCTTATTTTAATATTACATTAAAAGTTCAAATTAAATAATTTACAAATGTATAAATATGCATTAAATTAAGCTTTTTAAAAAAAAATGTATTTCTAAATTTATGATCTCTCTTTGTATTGCATTTAGTATCATATTACTTATTTTTGTATTTCAATATATTAAATTGTATTATATTTAATTCTTTATTTATTATCTCTCTTTGTATTTCACTTGGTATTATATTTATTTTTGCATTTTAATATATTATATTAAAAGTTAAAAATGTGTAAATATGCATTATTTATTTCTTAATTTATGATCTCTCTTTGTATTGCACATGTTAGCATATTAAAATATTTGATATTGAACTATTGAACTACATAATATAATCAGTGTTGTTATTGTTAACTAAAACAAAAAATAATTGACATAAAATGCAAAAATGTTCATAAAATATAAATAAAAATCTAAAAATAAGAAAAGTCGCCTTATCAACTAACTGAAATAAATCGCTGAACTAATAAAAATGACAAAAGCGCATAACAAACTAAAATAAAAACCAAAACTGTAAAAGCAAATGTAAAATATTAATAAATACTATGATAGTATATAAATAATAATATAAAAATAACACGTAATGTAAAATGCTTGTCTGATCAATATTTCTCTTTCATTTAATTTTCCACGCAACATTTATGTCTTTAATATTTGTCTTAAATATTTAGTTGTATTTATTTATTTAATTGTTACTAATGTTTTGTGCTCATAGAAATCTTTATTGTCAGAAATGACGACTCTATGATTCTCTGTTGTGTGTTTAATAAGTGAAGGCGCTCACCGTCCAGAATGGCCCACTGGCCGTCGATCTCGGTGTGTTTGAGGTACGAGTCCTCGATGGTAGGGTCGTAGTCCGGGACGAAGATCTTCTGGAAGAACTGTATGGTGAGCGCGCTCTTCCCCACGCCGCCGTCTCCCACCACTACCAGCTTATACGTGGGCAGGTTGTCCCCGGGAACCACGCTGGTCGCCATGGAGACAGCTACACCTGCAATACAGAGGAAATGCTGCGTGATGAGAGACGCTGCCATCAATTTAGTAGAAACACGTACAAACGCAGAGTGTGTGTGTGTGTGTGTGTGTGTGTTTGTGCTCAAACGGAGAATTAAATGAACCTGTTTCAGTAAATCAGCTGAAATGATGCTCTTTATGGAGTTTTTTTGTTATCAGAACGCACAATGTTATTTTTTATTATCATTAATAATAATTCTTATATAAATTATGGTTATTATGATTATTATTACTATTATTGCTGTTGTTGTTATTAAAATATAATTAAAAAAGATTAAAAATCATCTTTATTATTATTATTATTATTATTACTGTTGTTGTTAAAATATTATTTAAAATAACTATTCGTTGGTTAGAATTTTTTGTAAAAAAATAATAATAAAATGAAATAATAATAAAAGGATGTATCAATAATGATGATGATGATGATAACAAAATAAATATTAAAGTAATTAAAAATTATGCAAAAGAAAAATAATAAATATTTAAATATCAACATAATATTAAATTATATATTATATTATTATTATTTTATATTAGTAGTGGTATCATTAATAGTAGTAGTAATAATAATGATTGGTAGTAGTAGTACTAGTAGTAAGTTATGAATTAGAATTATTATGATTATTGTTATAATTAAAATATTAACATTAAAAGTAACAATTTATTGACTTGCATTTTTGTAAAATCAGGATTAATAATAACAAATGAATTGATCAATAATGATAACAAGATAAATATTCAAATAATAAAAAATAATGTAAAAGAAAAATAAGAATAAGGTAATAATGTAAAAATATACAACATCCAAATATATTACAAAATAATATTGAATTATATATTATTAGTAGTAGTAATATAATTAATAGTAATAATAATAATTATTATTATTATTAGTAGTAGTAGTAGTACTATTAGTACAAGGATTGTTATGATTATTGTTGTTATTATTAAAATATTAACATTAAAAATTATTAAACTATTTATTGGCTTGCAATCAAAACTAATAACAAATGGATTGATTAATAAATTATAACAATAATGATGATGATAATAAATACTAAAACAATAAAATGTATGTAAAATAAAAATAATAATAATATACTAATAATGCAAAAATGTGAATCTGTATTGTAAAATACTATTAAATAATGTATTATTTCATACAATATATCATTTTAATACATAATAACTTTTTTTAAATAACAATTACTATTAATAATATTAATAACTGTTGTTTTTAAAATTAATTATGATTGTTGTGATCACTGTTATTATTAAAATATTATTAATAACAACTTTTTATTGGTTTGGATTTAAAAACAAATTAAATGTATAAATCAACGATTATCATGATAATAAAAGTAATAATAATAATAATAATTACTATAAATTACTATTACTATTATGTAAAATAAAAACGAATAATAATGTAACAATAAGGTAAAAATATAAATATATATATATATATATATATATATATATATATATATTAAAAATAATGTAAATATATATATATTTATATTATTTTTAATATATATATATATATTTATATAAAAAATATAAATATATATATATATATTAAAAATAATGTAAATAATATAATGATATTATGTAAACAATATTACAATTAATATGTTCAATAAATAAAAACACATTTTAATAATATAGGGTTGGAAAAACAATATTAATGATAAAAACAATATTCAATTTTCCCAAAACAATCCAATCCCGGTAAATAAAATCATGTTATTTCCTTCTGAGCATTCTGGTTCATACAGAATAATATCACAGGAAAACACTGAGTCAGTGAGTTGAACCCAAAAACAGGAAAAGTATGATTCATGAATGAATCATTAAGGTTTTGTACCCTGATTCATTAAAAAAAAAAAAACAGACACAAAAGAACCAGAACATTCTTTTGAAACATCTCTGTTTCACAAAAGAAACAAAGTGAGTTTGGAACAACATGCGGGTGATTAAAAGCTGGCAGAACTTTCATTTTTGAGTGCGCTGCTCCTTTAAGAAGAAAAAAACAGACTTTTAATGTCTGAAATGTCACAAACGGACTCTACATTGGCATAAAGAAGCAGTGTGCAAAGCGAGGCTTGTCCCAGACATCCAACTAGAACATCACACACAGGAAATACGGTCTAGACCAGACACTTGGATTGCCACGCTGTGATTCTGCAGTGTGATCTCAGCTCCAAACTGCCAACCACAAGAAACACTCCGACAGATTGAGCTAAAACTGGACCAATAAAATTACGTCAAAGACTTCCAAAATACAGAGCCCAACAAACACAAGCTCTTCTGTTAGGATTCAACACTCTGAAGTGCTGGGTCTTTAGCCCTGA
This sequence comes from Acrossocheilus fasciatus, assembly GCA_036784905.1. Taxonomy (NCBI): domain Eukaryota; kingdom Metazoa; phylum Chordata; class Actinopteri; order Cypriniformes; family Cyprinidae; genus Acrossocheilus; species Acrossocheilus fasciatus. The sequence goes on along the minus strand of CM071959.1, from coordinate 13,217,673 downwards.
TGTCAGATGTCAGCCGCGCTTCCTGTCAGCCACAATACAGGGAAGCTCAGGATTTCCTTTCTGAAATCATCAGGAATATGAGTCCACTTCTTAAGGATCGCAAAAACACCTGGATCTAAATCAGGCCGTTTATGATTCATTTTATAGGAAATTCTAGATATTGTGTACAGTTAAAGTCTGAGATTTCATACATGACTTACTGAATTTGAGATTATTGGAGAATGTTTTACAAGAAAATACATTTTCGGTCTTTCAGCTTTAAAATGTTATATTTCATTCAATGTGTTACTTGCCATTTCTTTGTAATATCTGGGTTAAAAGTGTTTTACATAAAAAAAACTTTTTCACTGTACACCACAGTCTAAACGTGCGATAAATTGGCTATTTGTGTTTTGCGAAAAATAGTGGTTGAACTATATTATTGCCAATATAAATATTGCAAGTATGTCTGAAAATAGGATGTACACTGCAAAAAATATATTTTTAAGTTTTAAATAAAACAAAGATTGAAGTACGTTTTACAAAAATATGTATTTCAGGCTGTTTACTTCAAAATAAATATTATTTATTATTTATATTAAGTGTTTATATTTATATTAAGTATTATTTATATACACTTAGGCTATGTTTAATATTTATTTATATAACATTGCCAATATAAATATTACATCCTTATGTCTGAAAATAGGATGTACGCTGTAAAAAATATATATATTTTTAAGTTTTAAATAAAACAAAGATTGAAGTAAATTTAATTTTACAAAAAATATATATATTTCAGACTTTCTACTTCAAAACTGTATGTTTATTTCATTGTATTACTTGCTGTTTCTTTGTAATTGTTTGTGAAATTTATTAGCAGTTAATAGAGTGTATACCACAGTGTAAAAATGTACAAAAAATCGTATTGTGAGTAAATATTACAATTTTATGTTGGCAAATAAGATATATATAAAATTGCTCAACTCAATTCAATTTTTTTTTTTATTTTTTTTTTTTACAAATTTTCAAATATTGAATTAAATATTCACTAAACATACAGTTAATTTACTTAATCATATAGCTATATAGTTTTTTCAGTATTTATAGTGAATTTAAAAATATCTGAGTAAATAATTCTCAACAATTACTCCAAAAAAATTCCGCTCACTTACATTAACTGAAAACAAAACGTGAGTATTAATTAATTTGATCATTTTTTACATATATTTTTTAAATCTATTTAATTTAATTAAAAGATCAATTTGATTCACTTGTGTGTGTGTGTGTGTGTGTGTGTGTGTGTGTGTGTGTGTGTGTGTGTGTGTGTGTGTGTGTATACACCTGTTTTCTGGTGGGGATTTAAACCTGAATACACACAGACTCATGGGGACTCGTGTCACGGTGGGAACCTAAATTGAGGTCCCCCTGGGTGAAAATCTAAAAATGCAGAAAGTTTCCTGTAAGGGGTAGGTTTAGGTGTAGAATTCTGTAGGGCAATAGAATATATGGTCTGTACAGTAGAAAAAGCATTACGCCTATGGAGAGTCCCCACAAAGATAGCAAACCAGACATGTGTGTGTGTGTGTGTGTGTGTGTGTGTGTGTGTGTGTGTGTATTTTTATTTTTTTATTGAGTGTAAAAATATTTGAGTAAATATTTCATAATGGAGGCTAGGTGTAAATTGGGTGCAGTTAATCTAAAAAAAAAAAAAAATCGGTCGATTAATCGGTCATCAACTACTAAAAACAACCATGTCACTGTCATGTACTGTAGCTACTTTCCATCAAACAACTGTACAGTATCTTTTCCACTATAATTTGACTGTATATATTTGCTCATGATATGTGATATATATTATCAAGGCAGGCGCATATCAATACACCCACCTTGATCGTTCTGTACGGGTTGCCTAATGCATTACCCATTAAGCTTTATCTCTGGTACGTGCATATCTCTGTTCTCCATTGCATGCACCAGCATTGCAAAGAACGCATCTTCCTGGCAAAAAGGAAACAGTGTCTTTTGCATTTTGAGATTTGTGTGATTTGCGTGTGTTTGATGTTGCAATTCACCAATAAGATCACTTAATATGTTCATGCATAATGCATAAACGCACGATTCAACTGGTAAAACATGCATATCTACATTTAAAAATAACAACCAGTTATCATAATAAACGCACGTTTAATATATAGAAAGCGTGATTTTATTCCTTTGTGCTGTTGAGAGATGCAATCAGCGTGCATTTAACTGTCATACAAGATTTAATGATATGCATTCAAAATTACCTTATCACAAGACGACAGCATATGCCAGTAGCCCGTTCCGTTACCACAGACGTTGCTGCCGACATTACCGAGTAAATACACACGCGGAAACGTTTGTCTATTTGTTATACAACTGGATGCAGTGGCTTTTCATCGGGCCGCGCGAAGAGCCGTTTTCAGTTCCTCACACCTCGAGAGCGTTCACTGTTAGTTTACTGATTTACAGCCCTGGCGGGGGGAAACCGGCCAGCTCTGAGACAAATTGCGCACTTATTTTAAATACTTGGAGATATATATATGTGTGAAGTCGATTATTTTAAACGAAACTGTTCAGTAAAAATGAATAAATATAATTTTAGTAAGAAATATTCTGAATAAATGTGGAAACCAGGGAGTTGGACACCCCTCTTCCTCTCGGTTTTGG